>BEXV01003620.1:11226-32028 GCA_003118195.1 Hemicentrotus pulcherrimus | reverse complement strand
AAGAAATTTGGCCCATTCTTCGTAAAGTTACAAGCACTATACACAGAAAGATGTATATGGGACTACCCTATATCTCTCACAGACCATGAGAGAAACAAATTTACCAAATGTATGAATAAGTAGGCAGTTTCCCGGCAATTTTGTTATCATCATGTATTAGTCAAAACATATTCTTTCACATGATTGGTAATGAGAGCTTCCAAGTTCCATTTAATTTTTTGAAATTAGGGCGTTTCCAATACTGGTCTTTACCTTTAATATCAGGATCTTTTCTCCTGTATGAAGGAGCATTGATAGTCCAAAACATGCATGTCCTTAGCACTAGCAGTCATTTATAGACAAATTAGTAATATTCAAAATTAGAATTAGTCACACTAGTATTGTTGTAATACATGAACATCCGGTATAACTCAAAAGATATTGTTGCATTGATAAATATCACCTATAATGAATGACCCATAAGTTATTGTCTTGTCAAAATCACACAATTTTGCCAATTCTCTCAGACATGTCCACAAGACAATGTACAAATTGATTCCCGCAGCAATTCACCTTTAATACACCCATTATGTGGCACATGTACATGTACATTATGTATGCTGCCATGACTGGCGTAAATATTTACTTGGTATGAACATGCAGTAATGTGCCATTGACTTGCTGTCACATTAACACCTCGCAAGCGATTGGTTATCATCCAGGGGTCAAATGAAGGTCAGATTTCTCATAGCTGGAGGCACCACTGCAGTAAGTGATAGCATGTTGAGCTTTATGTGATCACCCATATCATTAGGATGGAATCAAATGGGAATCTTCTTCACGCACCACGCTGCTTCAAAAGAATGATCTCTGTCTATAGCATCCCCATATATTTCAACCATCCTCCGAGCGGCAATTAAGTTAAAAGCTTATGAATATACATGTATGTGTACTGTCTTGAAACTCTTGTTATAAAAAGTAAAACATGTTTGTTTGTGACAAACCTTTATCAAACATTGAATGCAAGCATTTGATAACAACAATGACTGTATATAATGAACATAATTCTCTTCTTTTAAAGTAGTCCAACATGTATATATTATCTTTTTGTCATACGTTATGATCAAGATGCATCAGAAATTCAGAATACATGTGAAGTTTTCCCGCTAGCGGAATATTGAATGTATAAGAATTTAAACAAATGATTCACATAAATTATACTATGCGTCGATGCGTCCAACATGTTTACAATCTATAGGCAGATGTGTCGTTACTGTCGTATATGAAGACAAATCTTTCATATTGATAGCCTTAATTTGGGGGCTTGTGTCACAGATTTACTTTAAAATTCATCAGAGATCATGGCTGGTACATGAAATTATCATGCTCATCTTAGATAACTTTTGATGCTAAAAGAGTAATGTGACGCTATACTTCACACGTTTCTTTCCAATTACTTTTTGCTGTTGTTATCATTACTGATTGCTGTCTTTGAGTAAATTAAACCTTGAATGAATCATTACCTTTCATTCAGCCAACTACTTGCCTGATATAGTTTTGCTGATATTGATTTTTCTGTTTCCCTTCCACTTTGTTCTTTGACACAGCCGATGACCTTAAAGTTGCATGTGTTCATGGAGAAGACGGCCATGTTTGTGATCAACCATGGACCACAGATGGAAATCATCGTCAAGACCAAACAGGCCAACAATCCACAGTTTGATTTCCTCCAGTTTGACCATTTTCTCAACCCTTACTACAAACACATACTGGCGGCCATTAAATCAAAGATGTACATTCCCACCATGCTCAGAGCACCGGAACCAGACAAGAAAAAACAAGGTGAGCGCACTCAATTTTGTTTCCATTTTTTCCCCTTCTATTTCAGAACAGGTCTGACATTTGGCCCCAAACTTGACCTCTTCCAATAGGTTATGTTTATGAATGGTGATTTGTTGCAGTGTGTCCCGTACGACCTACATGTAGGTCTTGTTTTTCATCAAAATGAAAATATCTTGATAATATGACCATATAGCTCAATGGTTATTTTTAATGTCAAGGGATTGTTCAGTATTTTATGAAACACATGTAGATGGATACAAGTCATTTAAAGTGTAGTATGGAACACATTGCAGAGAGATTTCATTTGACCTCATCTATAGCATAAAATTAAAACGTATTATAGACAGACCTGTCAACCAGTACAATTGAGTCGTATTTAGTACGATTTTTAGAAGATTTGAGTAGATTTTCCTCAACAAAATATGATTTTCAAAACAAAACAAAAACTTTTAAAAAAATATATATATTTTTTAAAGTATTTTGTCTGTGTGTGTGTGTGTGTGGCAAAATGCCTATTCTGTCCTATAAAGCATCCCACATCGACAATTTGGGGATGTTCATTGGTTCATCAAACACATCGGTTGTGAAGAAATCATGCAGATTCAACCAATGATCCATTAAAAAAATTCTTCCTGTATATAGGAACTGTAAGAGGCATTCATCCGCGTAACAGTCCATGTTTATTTTTAGGAATACAACTTTTGTCGGTAAAATCCAACTTTTGGAATTAAAAAATACAGTTTTTGAATTCCAGAGGTTGGCAGGTCTGAATAGAGCTTGGATGTGCCCAAACATCAACTCAAATTTTCACCTGAAAATCAAATGTTGCATTCAGTGTTGAGATAGATCATTATCCTGTTGAGGAAGTTGTTGTACTGAACAGCATGTATATGGGACACCAGAGGAACAGGTTCCCTGGACTCGCCTTTCCTCTGAAACAGGAAGGTGTGCAAGTGGAATTAAATTAACTATTATGTTTGTGTGGGCGTGTGTGTGTTTTATTAAAGTACAACACCATACCATTGGTAGTTTACTAGGCAACTGCAATCTTGATTTCATGATTCATGTGAAAGTAAATTGAACCATATTTGTAGATTGCCATTAAAGATAAAGTTGAGTTCTGGTCATGAATGCAATCAGATTGTGAAAGAAGCAGTGTGGAATCGATCAGAAAAAGATGATCATGTAGCATATAAAGTATTGGTGTGAACTGCAAGGTTTTGGAATTATCAAAATGATAAGAATTTTGGCCAAGTCTTGGTAAAAGCAACAAGCAACTTGTATACAGAAAGATGTATGGGACTACATCATACCTGCCAACCTTTACAAATAATCCTGAGTATTCTGTTTTTCTGGATTTCTATGACCTGAAAATCCGGAATATTCAGATTTTTCAATTCAGAATTATTTTTGTTGTTGTTGTTGTTGTGCTAAAGCCAAATTAAGCTTGTTTTATCATGTGCAGCGATTTGAGAGTTATCGGACATCCAGCCCCTGGATAACCACCCTCTAGAACGACTACCCCCTGGGACAACTACCCCCTAGGACTACTACCCCCCTAGGACAGCTTCCACCGGACAACTGGTGGTTGTCCCAAGGGGGAGTTGTCCTAGAGGGTGGTTATCTTAGGGGGGGGGGTGGTTGTCCAAGGGTAGGTCGTCCTGGGGTAGGTCTTTTGTTCTTTGGCAAGGAATTAATCTACATTTGCCACTCCATACCCAGGAGAGAAATGAGGACCCAGTAGGATGACTAATGCCTTTGTGTTAGTAATCGCCATATACATGTACCCTCACAATGTCCATATGGTAGGAACACTCCCCAGGGAGTGGAGATGGTGCACATTGTTCCTGAATGAATCTGATGACCAGGGAATAAATATCTGTAAAGCGCTTAGAGATGGTATTCTGTATTACGCGCTATATAAATCCAGATTATTATTATTATTTTCATTATCCAGTCTATCCAATTGTACATACATGTAGTATCGTAATTACACTGAAGAGGTTCTTTTGAACGGTCATAATGAAAATAGTTCTTTGTTCACCAGCTCGCCTTGTGGCAAGTGATATCGCTCTGATTGTGAAGAAAGAACTTATTTTCTTACTGTACATACATAGATGTGTATGAGGAGCGGACCTTCTACACAAGTTTCATTTCACCCCTTTTTATAGGACAGACATATTTGAAACACATACATGTACCAGTAAGGTTTATTGACAATCATTACCATGGCTAAGAGAGAATCTAGTTGAGGGTAATATACTGTGTTATGTTTTTGTTTACACCCATGACTGATTTTGACACTCAAAAGCAAATATAATAATTAAATAAACAAGTGTATGGTTCATTGTCCATGCATTTAACTATGCTTGATTTGTTTGATAGACATGATTGCCTTGTCTGCCCTTGATTCAAGCTGAACTTTGGATTCATTTGGAACAACTATCTTTTGACGTATGTGGCATATAAAAAGTTTCGTTGTTGTTGCTTTAATTTTGCAAGGAACATTTGCAGCAAAAAGACAAAGGAAAATATGAACATGTATGAAAACATAATGGAGAAAAAGAAAGTAAACTCTCCTGTAATAGTTATTATCAGGCTAGAAGAAAATGAATACAAAAACTTTCTCATACTCATCCACTTCTGTGCCCCTTCCCCCTTCTCTCTCCATTTCCCCCCTTTTTTTCCCTCTCACCCCTACATACATGTACATGTACAATGTACATATAATACGCCTAGGAAGAATACAAATTTTTCTGTTTGAATATTCATGCAAACAGGTATTCAAATATTTCAAATACCTAGTTTCACAGTCATTTGTGCGAGTGCGGAAACATGCCAATGCAGTGGCCGGCGTCACGGCCATGATCATTACATTGTTTGCCACCGCAATATACACTGTAGGGTCTACATACTGTATACGTGTACTTTTTGCTAGACCGATAGTTCTCATGCAGAATTTGTTTAATTTCAATTTTTGGAACGATAGTGATTTGCATTTTCATCTACATGTACAGTACATGTTATGGAAAATGTCAAAGGAATGCCATTAATATAGAAGTCAATCAATGTGTGTTGTGAAATTACTGCATCTAATGGATGTCAGGTAACTTTGAACAACGTGTATGGCTTCATGAGATGCTGCCCTTCATGCTATTTCATAAAGTGCTTTATTGAAGAGATTCAATAGGTACTTTGGGCAGGGTAATAGATCTCTATATTAATTCAAGACACAATACATGTGCCTGGAAGCCAGCCATCAAATGGCATGTCATTAAGAGGTCTCTCCCAGTTAAATGTTGGATGCAAAGGTAAACATTAGCCTTCCTCTCTGACGTATGTTTAGATGGCAATGGCTCATTATTCAAGACTGCTTATTTGGGTTTGTCATTAAAGGGAGCTTCTTCATTTATGTTCCATTATCTTTTCTTCTCACAAGCTTTCATTTTTATCTGAAATATCAAGAGTTATTTGGCAGTTCCTATACATCAATATGGATAGACTTAAGACGAGTAGATTAAATTCATTGCCAAGTTAAGTTGTAAAAGCAAACCACATTTTTATAATAATTCTCTCTTTTGTATTGCGCAAGTGTAATTTTTAGCTGGGTGAGCAATGTTGTGTGTGTGTGTGAGAGAGAGAGAAAAAACTTGATAAAAGCACCAAATTTGGCATTCAGGTGTGGTCGAAGCAAAACTGGATGTTGAGCCACCTAAAATTTGGCCTCTGAGTCTGAGGCCCATTGCCCCACTTGTTACTTTTTTCATGTAATAAAAATCAAATATTTTAAAATCATTATTTTAATTTCCAGGCCCCAAATTACGCAAATATTAAAAAGGGCTTTTAATTGAAAAATGGGCACCAGTTATAACTGATTTGCATAACTTTTGGGCCCGGAAATTAAAAATATCTAAAGATATTTTTTATTATCCTAGATTTGCTAAAAAAAAATTGAATTTGGCAAATACATACAGGAAAAAAAGATCTATGAGGGTACCGTTATTTTTAAATGTTCACAACGAGCCTCAGGGGCTACATTTGAGGTGGTTCAACATCCAGGAGTGCTAAGACTGTAACTGTGCGTCATATTTGATAGTTTTTTTTACAAAATGCACAATTTGATGGTATGACACCTCACTATTAAATAACACCATTTCCAAGGATGATGTTGCAGCTAATATAGATCTATACTATAGGCTTACAGTTAAACTATGTGAGAGAGAGAGAGAGAGAGAGAGAGAGAGAGGGGAGGATTGGGGAGATTTGAAAAGGAGTGCTGGTAGTCTTGAAAAAGACGCGTTTGTAATCTTTTTTGAGCTTATAGTTCCAAGGAGAATTATAGCGCCGGTTGGAGAGGATGGGTAGTAGTAGTGGCTGGACAGATATATTAGGGACTTTTAGATTTGCATGTCGACAGCTTTGACTGCAATGTGTGACGTCATTTTAAGGCACTGCGTATACATCACGTTGTCTCAGTCGGCAATCGAGAATGCTTCAACCTTGATTTTTCCTAAATCTAGTACGGCACCAGTATGTCGCGTGCGCAAAAAAAATATACAGTTCCTCAGGTATACACAGGAACATCCCTTCCCTGCTTTTATGTCAAAATGTGTAGAACAGGTGCCACATATTCACCTGTTCTACACATTTTTCACATAAGAGCAGTGAAGGGATGTTCTTTTGTCTACTAAAGCAATTATTGAGGGTAGAATGAGGAACTGTATATTTTGTCCTCTTTCTTTGTCCGTCATGTTCATAGTGTTACTTCCTGCATGCATGTGTATCGTCAAGTGGAATCTAAAAGATTTGGAAATGTTGAGTACGTTGACACGTATGATTTGTCTACCAAAGCAATTGTTGAGGGTAGAATGAGGAACTGTATATTTTGTCCTCTTTCTTTGGCCATCATGTTCATAGTGTTACTTCCTGCATGCATGTGTATCGTCGAGTGGAATCTAAAAGATTTGGAAATGTTGAGTACGTTGACACGCATGATCTAAAAGTCCCTATTCATTTGTTCCGCTACATGATACATCACAACCTATGGGCAAAACCATGCAAGCCAATACCTATAAAGCAGCATCTAATATAGATCTAATTTGACATACTTATGGTGAACCTGTCTGTATAGGATCTGAATACAATGATACGAGTATCTATTCAGACACACTTTGAATGTCATCCTTCATGGTTGGATGCAGCTCTAAGCAAGCGGGGTCAGAGATTGAATTATAATTTATGGCAGATATTTCTCCCACGTGATGTGCACATACTCCAACAAAAAATTTCTGGATTTCTTTGTGTTTGATAGTCATTGGTATGTTAGTGTTGTTAATGGAGGCAGTGAGACATTTTAAACATATTTATTCTTATCATTTATTAGACCTTTCCCTGATAGAGTCCTTGAAAAATTAAAGCGATATGTATGTCTGTGTTATTGCAATAAAGATATCAGAAGCTAATAATAACACAAACAACCAAAGATAGCAACAACAACAACAATAACAAACCAAATACATAAAGCTATCATAAAATAGATAAATGTACAGTTGAATATAACATTTTTACCAGGCCTCTGTGATCTACTGTACTTTATGTATTTTTTTTTTGAAAATGAGCCTAGCATTTTATTCACATCACGCAATTCTCAAGATTTTTGTGTAAATGATGAATGAAACCTATGATTTTCTCCCTATCATAGCAGAGAAAGCAGTAATAAAGGCATTGTTATGGCAATGATGGAAATCACACCAGAGGCCTCAATTATTAACATCTTTGTTATTAAAGGATTTGTTTCCTATTTGGTTCTGCAGGGGAGATTGGTAGCAGGCGTAGCAGTAACAGTAACAGCATACAGAGTGATGATGAAGATGATGATCTAGAAGGGAGTGGCTATCTTCACCCCAGTCTCTTTGCCCCGCCCAGGCCCAAACCAGCTGCCTCATCAGTACAGGTAAGCAAAAGGGGAGTCAAAGAAGATAATTTTATCTTGTTAGCTTCCCGCTTTATGGAATGAACAGACTGCTCCGTTGGTAGCTGAGTATAGGCCGCACAAACGAGGAGAAAGTTTTGAAGACAATAAGTTACCACTTCTTTGGCCTGACAAGAAGAAATTAGATACCAATATGTGTTACCTTTGTGCCAGCTTACATTTAAAGAGCAGTCAAACCCCTGTAATGAGTTCATTTGAATGAAAGCAGAAAAATCAGAGAAACGGAATGGGGAAAGTTTGAAATAAATTATACCAACATTGAGAAAGTTATGTTTGAAATATGATATCACTCTAGCTATATGAATCTGAAATTGGCAATATGTCAGTGGAATATGACGTAGTGAGGGATAACCTCTCGTTGGTGAAAAAATGTCACAAAAAATGTCACAAATATCTGTTTTTCTTCAAAGTGCTTTCACCCTTGAGGCACTACTCAAAATGTATGGAGAGTATATGATTACATGTTCTCTTAAAAGAAAAGACCATCCTTAGTCATAAATTATAGAATTCTTTTTTTAAATTATAGTCATTTTTTTGTGTGGAAACAAATGGGAAGATTGACCGCCACTACCGGTATATCAAAGAGACATTCTTCAAATAGCCCTTACCTATAGTGATTGTAACTTTCAAAAATTACAAACTTTTTCATTTTTTGCCACTTTTTCTTTGTGTGTATAAATACACCAAATATCATCAGAACTGTAGTCAACATTATTTATGTCTCAAGTTTTTCATTTCTATATTGTGATGTGATATTTTAGTGTATTAATACTCTCGTATTTGTTTTGGTTAGCATCCTCCTCCCAGTGCGCCCCACCCTGACAACATTCCACCTCAGCTTGGTATCCAGCATGGGGAACCCCCCTTTCACATGATGGATCCACAACAACAACAACACCAACAACAACAGCAGCAACCACAACAACTCATGGCATACTATGAGGGGGAACCGGTCACCACCCGCGCACACTTCCATCTACCCCCTATGCTTGCCCCTCCTCCCCCACCCTTAGATCACGCCAACTCAGGTCAGTCAGTGTCTATGCCTTGGAGCCAATCTCAACTCTTACGATGTATATGCATAATAATTTGGGGCTATTTGATGATTTGGGCGCAGGGGGAGAAGTAGCAGATTTGGATTTACCAGCGTTTTTTCAGTTGACATTGTCAGGGGTTTTGATAGGCTACCTTTGTTTTCATGAAATAATTTTGAGAGATGATTTGTTGCTTTTGCATTTTGTAGGAGGGCATTAAAACTTTTTGGACATATTTCCTTGGGTTCCTAAAATATCTTGACTATATATCAGTGTGGGTGGGTACAATCCTCTCAGCTGAATGTGACAGCAGTAATGATTTCAGAAAAAGTATTGATAGATGGCAGAGAGAACACAAAAATGCAAAACTGATTTTTAGCACAGATTAAATTTACTTTTAAAAGGATCGATAATGAACTAATCATCTGGTTTTCTGCCTTTTTACCAAAAATTAGGTGCTCCTGTTCAGCTGAGCCACCCGATTGGACAGCTTCCCCCTCCTCCAGGCTTCCTCCCCGGGGTCGGGGAGCCGGGACCCCTGCCAGGCCAAGTCTTACCCCATCACCACCCTGCCTTATCGATACATGATAGCGGTCATCCTCTTCCACCTGCTTCTATGCTGGGACCTCCTCTCATAAGCCAGGAATTAACCATTCCACATGCTTCTGATGAAAGGTAGGTAATGTACACCTTGAGGGATATCACGGTAGAAATCTCCATTGTAACGGATTACTCCTCAAATGCCTTGTTTTCAAAATATGACGGGAAATAGCGCAAACTTTGGATCACATTTTCATGCCACATGTGTATAATCTCATTCTCATATACCCACATCTGTATGCAGTGCATGTCATTTGCAGCCAGAATAAGACTGTGAATATCTTTTCATGATGATCAGTCAGGGTTTAAATTTCAATATTTTTAGGGCAAGGCCACATTTCTGTAGGGCTTATTCCTATACTACAGCACAGCTAGGAATAATGAGAAAGGGCACAATAAATTTCCAAGGCCAATGAGAGGGGCATTGAGGCCAGGCAAAGGGGCATCCACTGCCATGGCCTTGGATTAATTTAAGCCTTGTCAGTCATTGCTAAGCCTCATAATATACATCAATTCTTCAGAATAAACCTTTCCAATTCGTTTCTGACAGTTTCTTTTACAATGTCATGACATGACCAGTTCTCAACTTTTATCTTTGAATGACGTGAGCACTAACCACTAAGGACTATTAAAGCACCGGAGTGCACTTGTGACTACATTGTCTGCTTAGGGCCAAGTGGACAGCAGACATTATAATACCAAGTGCACTCCAGTGCATCCCTTATGTATCCAAAAGAAATTTTAGAACAGTTTCATGTATTTTCTAGGGATTTTCCTGTTTAAACTTTGCTCAAGAGGTGAGGACAAACATTGCTGATAAAATTCTCAACTTTTTTAGACATCACATCAATACCATCATATCATTTTGAAAGAGGGTTCACATTAGTGGGCTGTTTCTTTATTGCGTAGTGCTGCAATACTGATGTTGGTCTCCTGTTCATTTTTCTCTTGAAAAATCTGAATTTGATACCATTATATGATTAGCCGACTGCATGCTATGCATGTTTTTCCCCTTTTTTCCCCACCAATGTAGGGATGACTTTATAAAGAGGTTTCTACATTTTGGTTCGTTATGTATTTAAACTTCAAATGAACTTTACACTTCTGACGCTATACATAGCTTTTATGAATGCCAGTTTTCAGTATGTACACAAGCAAATTAGTATTTTTCTTTTTTTCTTTGACCACTGTAGTGCAATCGAGCCCCAGCCACTCCCCATTGTCCCACCCCCTCCAGACATTCAGCCAGTCATAGACAAGCTGGCCAAGTACGTGGCCAAGAACGGAGATGAGTTTGAAGCCAGTGTCCGCGCTAAGTGCGACCCTCGCTTTGAGTTCCTTGTGCCATGGCACAGCTACAACGCTTACTACCTCGCTAAGAAGAAAATGTTTATCCAGGAATTCAATCAGGGTGCAGAGAGCGGCAGTGGAGAGCAGAAGAATGCAACCGATAAATCTAAGAAAGGTAAGACAAGCTTGGTTTGTTTTCATGTGGTCTTGAAATTATTTCTCAAGACTTTTTAGTGTCATAAAAAGAGGAAGCCTGGAAAAGTCTTAATAAATTCTTAACAAAAACTCAATAAATTCAAGTTCTGTCATCCTTGCCAAATCTTTTCAATTTCACTTTTTTTTTTAGAGATTGTGGTTCTTAGTTTTGCAATTTTTATCATATGAAATCCTCATTGCCTTTCCTATCTCCTGTTTAGCATGCTTCATATGCAATCCAAATCATGAACTATTTTGTTCATGCCACTGGTTCCTCTAACTATTCCTGGCGTTGGTTTCTCAAGGGACGTACAGATTGTGGTCACACATTTACAAAATTTACCTTTTTTGATATTTCATTATTGATGAAAATTGGGGTTTCTAAGATCATAATTGAGAGACCAGTGGTGAGTCTGAGCAACAAGTGGCATGAATGGCCTGCCATAGTTAAGTCCAACTTAAAGTCGATCTTAGTCTTGGCGAAACACCCCCCAGGAGCGATATGTCTTTATTGTGAGTGCAGCAAGGGCTGCCCTGCAATAACTTAGTCAGATCAGTAAGATCAGTAAGAGAAGGATACTGGTTTGAAAACGCATAAGCTCCCAAAGATAGTACATTCGATTGAGGAAGTCAAGGGCGATCCAACGCTTGTACTTAGTTCATTTGATTAAAAGCAGGAAAATCAGAGAAACAGAATGGTGAAAGTCATACATGTTTGAAAATTGAAATTTTAGTCACTTTGTGTGTTGGTATAAATGGGAAAGTTGTCCGCCACTACATCTCAGAGACATTACCAATTCAGCCAATTGGTGCCCATAGGTGAAGTGTTTACAACATTCAAAATCATAGCTTTTTTGTGTTTTGTCCGATCACAATCAAACTTTCATCAGTATACTTTTCTGATTTTTCTAAGAGTTTCTTCCTTGAAATGCTAGAGCGCTGTAAAGGCAGCCGTTCTAAAGCCAGGGTAATAATCTCCCTCTACTAGATCGATGGCGCATACTAGATGTTGTAGTATTATTACTATCAAGGTTGGATTTCCCATCAAGCTCATATTGTATAGTGGTATAATTGTAGGGCATAAGCAACTTCCAGATGAACCTTGCTGATTGATTGATAACTTTCTCTTGTAAGATGTCTGTCTGTTGATGTCCAACCATACAGTGCCTGTGAGGTTTCCTATCAAGCCAAAGAAAGCTGAAGATCGAACGCTAGAAAGAAAGAGCGCCCTCCCTGTTGAGAGCAGCAGCAGTGACTCTGATGGAGACCAGGAGGACTCCAATCAAACTACCTCAGCAACCAATCCTCACGGCCAAGGCCGCAAGCTCTCGATGCACGATGTACAGTACAAGGATATGATGGACTATGACGATAGCGAGCAACAGTACAGTGGGATGCAGTATGGTCCTCAGGGAGGGGGCATTCAGTACCCCGCCGGGGAAGGGGATGCCTTGTATCCTCATCAGGAGTATGAACAAGATGAAGCTGATGATAGAGGGATGGCCGAACATTGCAGGGAGCATCAGAGAACTGGGGGTGAGTAATTTAATTCTTTTTGTGTTGCTTTATGAATCAGACATTTTTTTAAAACATACATGATACACCATAAATTGATCCAAAATACCGGTAGTGCTTTCTTGGCATTATACTCAATGTATGTGGGATAAAGTGTTCTGATGGGTGAAGTTTCTATAGCAGGGCATTTGGAGACTGTCTTTAGCATAAGGGAGAACAAAAATAATCAAACAGGTTCAGCACAAATCTGTGCAAATGTGTGGAAAATCTGTGTGTTAAAGGGGAAATCCACCCTGATGTTAAGTTGGTTTTAATAAAGGTAGAAAACTGAGAGGAGCAGGTCTTTAAAAGTTTCAGCAAAGTCCAATTTGAACTATAAAATTATGAACTTTTAAAGTTGGCTTCAATCAAACACAAATTGGCAACTCTGTGAAGTATCTTGCGAGGTTCCCTCCCATGCTCTGTACAAAGAAAAAAAATATACTTTCCCTGAAAAAAAAAAAAAATCTTACTTGTACCCTACATATTATTGCAATTATGTTCCCATGTAAACCCTATGTGAACAAATCTATTCTGTCATCAATAACTAAAAAAATGAAACTTGATGAAATTTTTGTACAGAGCAAATTGATGAGGACCCCTTAAGATATGTCACAATCTTGCCAATTTGTGTTTCACTGATGACAACTTGATAGTGGGAATTTGATGGTAGCTCTTAACACCTATTCTTTGTTGATTTGAACAGGTAACCACCAGCGATTGGAAGACAGACTTGCCATGGCAGCTAGGAAGAAACTTGCCAGTGCTTCACAGGAGAGAAGTGTGCAGGTGGAGAGACGGAAAAAGCTAGCTCTCTTCCTCAGTCAAGTCAAGGATAGACCACAGGCTGCCGCTGCTGCTCAGGAGGGGGGCATGTCAGGTAAAGATTATGGTGGTGGTGGGGATGATAATGATGGTAATGGTAATGGCGATGATGAGGACGATGATGAGGACAATGATGATGCCGATGAGGAAGAGGAAGAAGAAGTTAAAGTTTGCGGGATTGATGGTCGTTATGATCATGGTGAATTGAATGAATATTCATGCTGACTTTATTGTCCTCAGATATGGTTCTATAAGCAGTGATTTTTGACATTATTCTCAGAAAAGTGAATAATGTGATCAAGCATTGGTTGGTAATTTGTGTAATAGTCTAGACATATGCTTTGTAACTGTGTAATATAGTACATAATCCAGGTAAAGGACATCCCCAAAATATCAGGTTTTGATATATAAAAATGATATGCCGGTACAAGTATATTTGATGAATGATGCTGATTTGTACACTACCTTGCAGATCCAGAAAGGAGCTACAGGGAGGATTCAGAACGAAGCCACTTGCCCAGCAGACGGAGGTCACCCGTGAGGTCAAATCGTAGAGAGAGAACAGCAAGCCCGCCCTATACCGAGAGTAGAAGTAGTCGGAAAGCCCCCTCTGTGCCCAAATCTTATCAGACAGCTGTCAACAGAGAGCAAATGGAAAGGTGAGAGGTCATTCATTTCAAGTATGGAAAGGATAGTCAGGAACTGAGTGTGTCAAGTGCAATTCATAATATTGGGATTGTATGATAGTGATGTCAAGTTTTGCAGGTATTTCTCCCCATTTGAGTAAACTCCCTCCCCGAATGTGAAATCTCTTCGAGAGAGATTGCCTGTGGTATGTGCTAAGTGGTTTGTTCATGTATAGTTCACTGTTCGAACTATTCAGATGATTTTGAGGTCATATTAGTAGTAGAAAATAATATGATGCATTGTAGCATGGAGGTTGAATGGCTCAGTAGATGGAAAAGTGGTCCTTGGACTGTGAGGTTTGAGGTCAATATTATAGTGATCTTAGGTATTATTCCTCATTGTAATTTTTCAATTAAGACCTTCATGTAGAGGTGTCGTCTGTAGAGGAGTTAATGTCTAGTGGATGATGTCACTGGACTGTGGATCACTTGGTTCATGGTTTGAGTACCGCTGCCGCACTGATGAACTTTGGCAAGACATTAATCTATATTTGCTACTCTCCACCCGGGTGTAGTCCTGGTAGGACTTTATTCATTGAACGCTTTTAATGCTTAGGGCAGCTGCACTAAAGCCAGGCTAAAGTCACGGTAATGATAGTATTTTGTAAGTGCTTTGAGGACTCAAAACATTCTGTACCTGTGTATACGACGCACCCCGACTTTTGAATTTTTCCGACGGTAAAAAAAGTGCGTCTTATTCACAGAGATTTACGGTATATCACAACTGCATAATCTGAGATTGTCATGGTCGTAGCTACCATCGTATGGCCATCTGCGCTATTTAAAATTTATCAAAATTTACTGGGGGCATTGGTAAATTGTTATATTCAATTTTTTCTCGAAAGCAGAAGTGTTTTAGGGGCTAAACTTTGGAGTGCTTATAACACATCCATAGCGGCATCAAAATATATCAAAATTATAAAGAATCACTCTGCAGCCAATTTTCAAAATTTACAAAAACTTTGTATTACTTTTAATGTAGCTATTATTATTGTTATTTCAATATAAAGCTGAAGATTTCTTGGTTCCTTATCAATAAACTATACTTGCTTTCTTAGCAGCAGTCAGGTTTATCAATTGCCAACATTTAACATGGTTACACTTTGAACATGACCGACAAAGAAAGCGGACAAAATTTACAGTTCCTCAGGTACACAAAGGAACATCCCTTTACTGCTATTATGTTAATATGTGTAGAACAGGTGTCACATGCATATTCACCTTTTTACATAATAGCAGTGAAGGGATGTTCCTTTGAGTACCTGAGTAACTGTATATTTTGTCCGCTTTCTTTGTCAGTCATGTTCATAGTGATATCATGATATTTATGTAGATAACAAACTCATGAACTCTTGACCTTTTACTATGCAGGGAGAGGAGAAGAAAGCGCCATTCCAAGTCTCGGTCTCCCTCCCCCAGGAAGACGAAGAGAAAGTCCCCTCCCCCACTCGGTGTGGGCACTTCAGCAGTAACTGGCCGGTCCAGGTAAGTGGGAGGGTGTTTGTATGATGTATTGCTCAAACTGACTTCATGCTCATTACTCATAAGACTGTTGTCAGATAAGGGTTTATGAAATATACACCGTAATGTCATAATTATTGATAAAAAACATGATTTTTCAGGTGTGCATTTATAAAGTGGTGCCTGGACTGCTCCCCTAGGGAGTGGAGCATGTGCACTATCATACCTAGATGAGGAAGTGTATCCAATGATCGGGTAATAATAATCATAATAATGTGAAGCACTTATTATGCACTTAAGCTTATTATTAACCAATATACAAATGAGTCTATTATTGTTATTACTTTATATAACATGAATGGATAACATTGCCTCACAAAAAGAGCGCTGTTTGTTTAATTGGTAATGTTGGATTCTTGTTATGTTGTAGTCCTACATCATCTCCCACATTGGAGCCATTCCAAGACAGAGAGGCATCGGTCTCTTCACCAGGCAGTGATTCAAGCTCAAAGATGGGCAGGTAAGAAAATTCTCACATACCTAGTCTATTTATACCACGAAAAACATTGCCTCATAGCAGAGAGGCCAGTCTTAAGGCTTTTGCCTGATTTCAGGCCCCGACAACTTCCCATTTCAGGCTTTTTCAGGCTTTATTTTGTACAGTACATTTGAGGCGTTATCGTGTTCTGGCTTCTTTACAGGCCTTGTGAGTAAAACTGACTGGCATTCCTGCTCATAAGAATAGCCATATCATCAAAACGCCTCTCCCATGATTGTTTTCAATTTACCTGGGGTAAGAACTTTCCACATAGTAAAACAAACAGAAAAGAAGACATTTCGTCAACGTGTCATTGTAATCACAATCTCAGCTGTTTTATTCTTTTGGGCCACCAATATCAAAGCTTCTCTATAAAATTTGATCTTGTTATTATGATGTACCTTTGTTTTGTTTTTAGTCAACTGAACACCCAACCAAGTGGATCAGAAACCAAAGCAGATACGAAAGCAGGTGCTAGTGTGAGTATTGTATTGTATTGTATTTATTTTCTGTCACTTAAAAAACATCACCAAATAAACATTTACAATCATAAAGACACACTTATAAAAAGGGAGACGGAGGGATGGCCCTCCTGTCTTTTAGAGGGGTCACTATAGACATAAAAGACAGGTAAATAAAGAGTACAGGAGTAAGGAAAACTTACAATAAAAATAAGAACTTACAATAATGACGAGCGAATCGGAGTAAAACAAGAAAAAAGAGAGAAATATTTACAATATTTACAATATAAATACGATATTGCACATCCATTTATAATATATGACAAGTCATGATTTAGTTTATTTTGAACACTTTCCTCATCACAATCTGAAAAATAAAGAACAGTGTCGTCTGCGTGAAGTTGAATCTAACAATAATGTGTACACTGAGTCAAATCATTGACGAAAATAATGAAAAGCAAAGGTCCCAAAATGGAACCCTGCAGTACACCTAATAAACGGGCAAACGAGTTGACAGAGTTGAACCAAAATAAGTGGAAATAGACCTGTTATGTAAATAATCATTAAACCATGGCAAACAATTCTTCAGATATACAAATATTGTCTAGCTTTTTTCGAGGAGCAAGTCAGGATCAACGCAATTGAACGCTTTTTTAAGATCAATAAACGCTGCTCCTTATTTTCGCTGATAAACAGCTTTCATCCATCTATCTGTTATTCTAACCAAAGACGTTAATGATTAGTGTTTACTCTTAAACCCAAATTGTTCTAATGATAAAAGTTTATTTTCCTCTAAAAACGATACTAGTTGCCGCTGAACAAATCTTTCTAGCAATTTTGATACTGTAGGTAATATTGAAATAGGACAAAAGTTATTTGGGGAATTTTGGTTGCCAGGTTCATGAATAGGAATGACTTTTGACCTTTTGGACGCTGTATGGAGTGCAAAGTTGTAATGTATGGACTACAAAGCTGTATTGATGACAAGAATTGTATCCATCAAGGTGTTGAATGACCGTTTTTTGTTGTTGTTGATTTGATTTGATTTATTTGTCCATAATGTGTAAATATGCTTTCCACCAGCATTACAATAATACGAGAAACAGAGTTCAATAACATGAACGTATGAACAATTAAGCAAACAATTTCAGAACAGAAAAGATCTTGTCATTTCACATAAATAATACAAATTTATTTAAGCCATCCAAAATTGTTAAATTTGATTAGATGATTACAAATATTTTTGAAATAGCTTCATGATAACAGTTTATAAATTCAAATAATTGTAATCATTATTGCTATTGTTATTATTGTTATTATTGTTATTATTATTATTATTTTTATTATTATTATTATTACTTTTATTAATATTATTATTATCTTTTAACGAATTGGTTGAACATGTGGATAGAGTTAATCACTTAGAATTAGTCCCCTCTAACATTTTCAGCAGAATGCTTGGCTTATACTTTTGCATTTAATGGCTCTTCATGATTATTTTTCTTGCAGGATTTGCGAGCCAAGATACGTGCAATGCTGGCAGCGACCATGAACATGAGCAAAGAAGACATTGGATGATATTGGTTCAGTCAGCAAAGAAACATTTTGTGGAAAGAGCTGCAAATGGAGCTAATATTGGAATGAATATGGAGTAAGAATATTGGAATGAATATGGAGTAAGAAATCCCTTTGGATGCTAGGATGCAGAAGACAGTGTGAAAGGAGTCAAGTTTTTCATTTCCATAGGATAACTGAGGCAGTGTTGGCCCTTGTTAATCCTATGGATCATAAACCAAGCCGAAATATCAAGCCCTTCAGTGTAATTGAAAGAGGAAATGACTAAGTGAGTTGTGCTATTTGAATGCTATGAGGAGAGTCACCAAAGGATGGTTCTAATACCGAGATGTAATATTTAAACGATTGTGGACTCTTTTGGTTAAACTCTCCTATTCATTCACATTGTTTTATCTTTCTTTCAAAGATCTTCCTTCTCTTTAACTTTTATTTAAAAAATTCAAAACAACAAAGAGAAAAGAAAAAACTCAGGGACTTTCTTTGATTATTTTCAGTGTGTGAATAAAAAACAAACAAAAAAGTAAGAAAAGAAAAAATGTAGGAACATCCCTTTACTGTGTGTGTAGATGGTCGTGTGTTAATTCCCGATGTGAAACAGGGTTGTTCCGACATAGTTCGAAATATCCCGATGTGTTCCGCGATATTGCTCCAATGTTACTATTATTACTCATTGAAGAAAAGGAAGATCTGTGAAAGCTTTACACTTGAAGAAGTATCTTCAAGCTTTTAACCCTTTCACTGCTGCCATTAACATTGTGTTATGCAATGGAGGCCCATTCATTGAGATGTGTGTTATAAGAAAAACTTGTTGTATTGAGTAAGTTAAGGAGTGCATGTTTGTTTGGACAAATCGGCATCGGATATATGTTATTTTCAGTGTATATCTTTTATAGTCAAATGCCATGATAGCATTCATGTATTTCTCCATATTTGTGCTTATAGAAGTAGTTATTGTAAGATAGTCTGTATTTGAAATTCTGCAGGTATTGTACAAAAGAAAATATACTCTCTTGATTGAAATCTACTCGTAATGTCAGGGAATGTACATGTCAGCCATTTTTTTTCTTCATTCTTTTTGTGAGTTACGTGTACTTACCGCATTCCTGAATTTGAATCGAAGGCATCATTTCCGTTGGCAAATATTAAGATATATTCATCTGTACCCAATTATACATTACTAATACAAATGTGAAAGTACCAGAAATGTGATGCATACAATTTTGAAAAGCCATTTTGAAATATTTATTTTTGAAGCATATTTAAGATTGTTAGATTATTTAATCAAGCTTAATAGCAATATGAAATCCATCTCGTCACGAACTGAAAATACTAGTAAAGAGGCCGGGGGTTTCAGGAGTAAGAATTGTTGTTCAAGGAACATTGAAGTAATTGGCAAATGTATTTTCTTGAATTGGAAATGACTGAGTGTTGCATGAATTGTGAACAGGAAACATGAATATGATTTGATTGGGTAAGAACTGAAAATATTTATGCATTTCATTGAATTTTGGCATTATCATCGTTTATGTGAAAATAATGTACCATGTATTTGTGTAAATGAACATGTCATTCAAAGGAGTTTGAAACAAAAATCATTAACATGTGTCTAAGATCATCTAATTTTCAGATTGTATATATATTTGTGTATATAATGATTTCAAAGAAGAAAAAAAAAAATTGAAATAGATTGGAATCAGAGAAATTTGATTCTTGCATTGTACGTAATACATCTGCAGGAGTTGTTAGTGATACATGGAATAGGAACACAACTTTCTTTGTTGTTTGTCAAATAAACCATGTACCATGACAAAAGACAAGAAATGTTTTTGTAATTCGAAGATAACACACTGAATACTCTTTCTTTTATTTTGAAATGTATGCTGCTGTTATGTTATATCCATACAGGGTTTATCCATGCCGAAGAATATTGTGGGGTTTTCCCCCTTCTTTCAAAAGACAATATTGAATGGGTAATACTCACCTGCTGAGGTGATCGGTTACTCCCCACATTATTGTTCACTGCAAGGGAGGACTTTGCCAGGATTCACCATACTACTATTACTGCTTTTTCTTTTGTATGCATAGACACGTAGTATTTTGTGCATACCTAGGTGTTTTCCTCATATTCCATGCTATTTCATGTGCTTTTTGCTCATGTTGTGTATTCTGCTAGTAAGTTTTTACAAGCTCGGCAAAGAAACAGTATACTCAAGGATCTTTTTGTTCTAATCTTTTTGTTACTCCGGGAGAGAGAGAGAGAGAAGGGGGGGATCTTATTTGAATTCACCAACAGTTGTTCCTGGGTGGTGTTTCACAAAGGCTGAGATCGACTTTAAGTTACGGGTAGGCTTAATTATGGTAGGCTGTTTATGCCACTGGTTGTTCTCTTCATTGGTCTCCTCTCAATTATAATCTTTTCATTATATCTTTTCCTTCAATAATGAACGATCAAATAAGGTAAATTCTGTGGATTTGTGACCACGATTTGTATATCCTTCGAGAAAACAATGCCAGGAATGGTTAGAGGAACTTGTGGCGTGAAAGGCCGGCCATAGTTAAGTTCAACGTAAAGTCAATCTTAGTCCTTGTGAAACATTCCCCCGGAACATTTACTTCAAGCTTCATATTGCCAAAGATAAAGGGTTAAGCCTTTAGGGTTTGTTTAACCATAGCGTCAGCTTTAGGTTTGAAGATTTTGCGAGTGTGAACAGTTTACCATAGAGCAACTGTTGCTGAAGCCCATCTCATGTAATAAGTCATACAAATTCAT
>BEXV01003619.1:11292-38297 GCA_003118195.1 Hemicentrotus pulcherrimus | reverse complement strand
ATAATGATATGATAATTATGAATTTGTGAAGTGCAGGAAAAATGCAAAATACACTCTGATGTACTGCAAAAGTTTCTCATCTGCTTAAAACCATTATATTGACCAAACAGGTTTTTCAGGAATTTTGAAGAAAGAAAATTTCAGGAATATTGACCAATCAGGATTTGTGATTGAAGCTTGCGGTAATACACCACATATTCTATCTCATGTTCAACATTTCAGGAATATGGACCTAAAATGATTTTTAAAGGAATTTTGAACAATCAGGATTTGTGAACTGAGCTTGCAGTACATGTACATGTACACCACATATTTTCAAGAGGGAATAGGTGGCCCTGATAAGGGCCCACTCATTATCAAAATTTGTATAGGTTGTTCTTATCGCTGTCTTCAGGATCCAGATTTTTGAGGAATATTGACCTTCAGGATTTTTGAGGAGTTATTGACCAATCAGGATTTTCAGGAATTATAGGCCAGTCATGAACTTTGAGGAATATGGACCTAACAGGATTTTAAAGGAATTTTGACACAATCCGGATTTTAATGAATATTGGTCAATCAGGATTTGTAAACGAAGCTTGCTGTTACACCACATATACTTTCAAAAGTGATTAGCTTGCCCTGACTACGGCCACCTAACGCCCAACGTTTCAATAGGTTTGTACTTTATAGCCATCTTCAAAATCTTGATCTTTGAGGAATATGGACAGGATTTTAAAGGAATTTTGAACAATCAGGATTTGTAATCAGACCTTGTTGTTTATCACATATTCTTGCAAGTATGAACAGGATTTTAAAGGAATATTAACCAATCAGTATTTTCCAGGAATTATTGGCCAAGATCTTAGAGGAATATCGACCAAACTGGATTAATTTAAGAAATGTTGAACTATCAGGATTTTAGTAAATACTCACCACTTAGGATTTGAATGAATATTGACCAATTTATTTCAAGGAATTGACAATCAGGATTTTCAAAGAATGTTGACCATTTAGGAGTTTTTGAGGAATATTGGCCGATCAGGACTTTGAGTGTGATACAAGAATATATTGCTTGAGCTATTTCAAAGACGGTTTCAATATTGTCTTAGCGAGAGCAATATATTCTTGTATCGCGCAAAAACAAAGCCATACAATGTTTTTATCATTATGTATATCATTCTGACTAGCGAAATAACAAATTTTGACTTGCCTCAGTAAATATGGCTTTTTTTTTTCTCGTTTGATATCAATATGATATTGATATCAATAGTTGAAGTTCCCGGATGACTGAGCAATACAAAAACAATATTGGTCAGTCATCTGGGTACTGCACTAACGATACTGAATACGCTGATTTATTGTACCACTTGGAGGCCTTATATACATGTACATGTAGATAATAATAAGGAATATTGACCAATCATGTTCGTAGTAATCTGCATTCACCCATTGACCAATCTGGATGTCTGGATGTGATGTCAATCATCTGGTAATGACCAATAGGAGCCACTGCAGGGCTTTGAATTATCACCTGCAATGCCCTCCCTATTGGACTGCACCAAAGATTGACGAGAAGAGACGAGGCTGTCAGCTTCCTGATGATTTCCAGTCTTCAAGCACTTCCCATGTTCTGTCTACCTGTAGCGGATTGTACACATGCCTTAGCTCCAATCATTAATAATAATATACATGTATATAGCGCTGTGAAATACTGTCTCTGAGCGCTGTACTGATTTTATTACCCAAGTCATCGGAATCCTTCATACAACTCGATCATAACTCAATACATAGCTTTGATGAAAAGAGGTTGTTACCAAGCTATCACATACTTTCTATTTGTGTTTTTTTTCTCTTATGAAATGTGTTTGTCTTCAGGAAGCTCAGTGCATGAATACAAATAGGGGATTGTGCATGTCATAGTTCAAAATGGTATGCCATTGTACCTTTGTTGTTGATGATCAGTTTGCGTTGATCTCTGCCTCTCTCTCTCTTTATATTGTGGGAAAAGAGCCTTTTTAAAATATCACAATTCGGGAAGAATCAGACCAAAATAAATTGGAAAAATTAATGATCCATGATTCCTTCACTATACAAACAACGGAATTGCTGGCAGGAACTACCTTTATTATGTGTCCGAAAAGTGCTACCCTATGTGCATGTACCTGTTTCACCATTGGTGTGGACAAGTTTCCTGAGGCATACTTCAGTTTCTCAGGGATGGCAGTTATGAGGCTTTTGCCCAATTTCTAATCCTGTTTCTTCCCTTTTTTCATAGCCTTCAGAAATTATATGAAATACTATTGTTAGCACTTCTTTTGAGATCAAAGGCCACAAGTTATCATGCCCTGTGATGATATGCATGGAGGAAAAAACACACTGGTAGAAATTCTTAGAACTGGGCTCTTTTAAACGTTTGGTGGTTCAACCTTGTCCATTTTTGTGTTCATTGCACTACATGTAGTCTTAGTTTTGGCTTTGAGCAAGAAACAAATTCAAGATTGTGAGATCATAAAGTCATGATTCTGTCCTTGTTCTTTGCCATATTTTGAAATTTTATTACATAATATAATCGCTGATCCTGTAAATCTATTCCCCACATTTTAATAAATATTACACAACTTAAACTTTATGGGTTTCCGGTTTGGTGAAGTAACTAATCATGATTTTGTATAACAGCCAACACATATCAAAAGGAGGATTTTCTTAATATCATTTTTTCTGATGCAACTACCGTACTGTATTGATTTAAAATGCAGCCTTTGAACTAGTGATCTCCACCCCAGAAACCTTAAGGGCGTTAGCTCGAATCCCTCAATGCCGAGTTAATGCCCTTCTGACTCCCAACGCCAGCATCGCGTGAGATAAAACTCTGAGAGAGAGAGAAAATTGATTGCTGTAATTCCGTCATCCAGAACAGAATCACGGCACCAGGTTCCTTTTGAACTTCACTCAACCGCATATGATTGCGATGCTATTTGCAGGTGTACAATCTGTAGGGGATATTTGCACAAGACACAGTGCTCCAGCGTTATGGTCCCTTTACAGTGCATAGAACGCTACATGATTCTCATAGAGTTGGGCAAGACTATCACCTAAGGTATTCAATCACCTTTTAATGCTTTTTCATGTTTCATAGATTCTTTTGAAAGACTGAAATCTAACCCAAGTTTGAAAAGCTTTTTGAAGGACAACCATGTGAAAAAGCAACTTTTGAGCTTGAACTTGTCAGGTTTGATGTACAATGAGCGATCTTCAAACTTGAATTAGGTATATAGAAATTTCTCTATAACGGTTATGCCACAATGTGGAATCACAAACACAGTAAATTGTACACAGTGCATTGGAAATCTCTCATGATGATAAGGCCTAACCAAAAAAAATGTGCAATTGCCCTTTGCGACCGACCCACAAATTTTGAAATCGATGGTCGGCTTTAAACAAATATTTCTGACCGATCGACTCATGTTTAGACACCTAAAGGGCAACACAACATCTCTTTTTAAAGGCCTGATAGTATTCAAATTAGATATCTATTGCTGTTTAAGATAGCAAACATTTAAATGTTTATATTCTAAATGTTTATGAGAACATTGTATGGGGAAATTCTTAAGGAGGATTTGGTGATCGTGGTATTGAAGGGGTTGGAAAACGTGGTGGAAGATTCCTAACATATGGCCACGAAAAGGTGATCAACGCTGGGGATGTGTTTCACAAAGACGAAATCGACTTTAAGTTAGACTTAATGTACATGTACCTATGGCAGGCTGTTCATACCATCGTTTGCTCTCACCAGTAACTGGCATTGGGTCTCTCAAAGGAGGTACAAATCATGGTCACAAATCTGCAGAATTCAATTTGTTTTGATAATTCATTTTTGAAAGAAAATATAATATGTAAAGATCATAATTGTGAGAGCAAACAGTGGCTTGAACGGCCTGCCATAGTCAAGTCCAACTTTAATAAAGTCAATTTTAGTCTTTGTGAAACACCCCCCTAGAAGTGTTTTTCGTTTCCCATGGGTTTGATTCTCATGAGACCTGAAGCAATCAGTCGAGACGACTAAGGTCATACCCTGATATCCTTGATTGCTCATCTTCCAAAATCAATATGAAATACATCTGAAGCAATTAGTTACAATCAGCCAAACCTGTCAGTTAAGAATCATTTTTGAAGGGAATAAAAAAAGGGATAATATTTAACGTTTCCCTGTGTACAGCTTAAGTTGCTTCATGGTTGTGTGATTGCATCAAGAAAAACACTTTTCATATTGATGGTTGCTAAAGCAGGTTTGACTCTGTTTACAAAGCAAATATAAGCATTTTATTTTTTATGTAAAAGTCACTCCATTAGAGCAGGGGTAATTTTCTGAATAAAAAGGAAATGGATAATATTGCCTGTTTCCATGTTTACAGTTTAAATTGCATTCTGTTTGTGTGATTGCATCAAGAAAGAAACTTTTTATATCGATGGTTGCTAGAGCAGGTTTGACTTGACAAAGCAAATAGGCGTTTATTTCTGATGTAAAAGGCTCTCCATTAGGGCAGGGATAATGTTTTGAACTATTATTATTGTAATTGCACAAATGTTGGTTTCATTGTGAAAGAATTAGTACAGAGTTTTTATCAGATAAACCTACGCTAGACATTTTATTTCAGATGAAAAAGTCACTCCATTGGGGCAGGGGTAGTGTTCTGAACTCGCGTAATATTGTTGTAATTGGGCAAATGTTGGCATCTTCCAGGGAGAATTAGTACAGAGTTATTTCTTCAGATAGGCCTATTGCTCAGTTGCCATCATGATAAAGGGTTCATCCAGCTCCATTAGAGTTTTAATGCACATGTTTATCAGCATTGTTGTTACTGCTGATTATTTATAAAATGTGCATTGTTTTATCCAGCTTGGGTTGTGATAGAAAAGAGAGATACAATTTACATACATGTGTATTGTTATATTTCACAGTCCTGTTGTGGTTGAGTTTGTTAAGCGCTGTATATCTGTTTTCTCCTGTAATTTTGACTGACTTCATTGAAGAATAGATATCTTTTTTTAAGGATTATAACAAGTACTAATAATTCATTTATTTGTTGTATAGTACATGTATCTGCCTTGAAATGAAGAAACTGCAGAAAATGAAATGCATTGTGTTCATGGAAGAAGTGGTGCAAATCTTTAGCACCTTTTCGATGTTTGAAGAGAGATTAAATAATCTGGTTAAGATATTACTTCAAGGCTAAAGAGATTAAATAAATATCACTGGTGATCGTAAATGCAATGAACCATATGAGAAGTGTCCTTGGCTTTAGAATCGGGACACATGAAAAAGTTTCAAAGGAGATTATTTATCGCAAATCAAGTTAGAAAAGATTAAAGAAAGGAGTTATTTTGGGTCTTTTGTAGAGGAGGTGCAGCCCATATCATGTATGGANCCCTCCCCTCCCCCCAACCAGCCCCGTTGGTTTTCCATTCTCAGTTAGGATAGATATCAATGTTAGATTGCTTGAAAACAATTGGATAGGATAATGCACAAATGCAGATAGAGAAATATTTTTGGGGGGATCCCTATCTTGAAAGTAGGTCCAGTTTAGCGTCAATTGTCAACAGGTATGACAAAACTGAGTGATAGTGTGTTTTACCCCCTGTAGACTAACAGACTATCGATTCACTTGACTGTGAATTGTGAAGTCTAAATTTACCGCCTTTTT
Organism: Hemicentrotus pulcherrimus; assembly: GCA_003118195.1. Classification (NCBI taxonomy): domain Eukaryota; kingdom Metazoa; phylum Echinodermata; class Echinoidea; order Camarodonta; family Strongylocentrotidae; genus Hemicentrotus; species Hemicentrotus pulcherrimus. The sequence continues at coordinate 32,613 of BEXV01003619.1, read as the reverse complement.
TCTCTACTGCCATCCATATGTGTTCAGTTCATGAATCTTTTCTTTTAATTGATCATCTTTTGATATACATAAGGATCACCAAAAGAAAACTCACATTTACAAAAGTAAAGTGGAAGAAAAAATGCATCTATGATTTTTTTTTTCTTTTCTTTTCAATATATTATTATATCATTTATTGAGATACATACAATATCTCGGTACAAGAAATTTTAAAAGGTTGTATTCTGTTACATTCACTGAAATAAGCAGAAAAAATCTTACAGAAAACTGTAAAGAACATCAATCATACATTTAGTTTAAAGATTCATGCCTGCGGCTATTGACTATAATCAAAGGTTTTGCAGTTATTAATTGGAAATGCTTTAGCTTAAACAAAATAATTGATCTACTCAAATATGCTTAAATGTACTTTTGTCTCCAGAATCATATATATAATGTGAATAACCATGTTTTATCTTCTGAAGATTAGAGTGTATTTGCACTCAATCTGCAAGACATGTCTGACTATAAGCCGCAATGTATACTTACAAAACTAAGTGCAGCCAATTATGACTGATACTCTACTGGTACATGTCAGGAGGTGTACATGTAATTATATATACAGATCTGTAAAAGTCATAACTTCCAAGCCAAGAATTGTCAAAACATGTGAGATTTAGAACTTCTGTTTACAAGATCAAAATACACCTTTTCAAATATCTGAAAGTTTTGGAAAGAGAGGTCTTATATTTCTGCTGAGCATTATGGAATTTTTGTTAATAACCTCTACCGGTATTCTTAAGCTGTCAAGCATCGATGCGTTATATCTGCCAAACAATTTCCCTGGGGAAATAATCTCAAACATATACTCTATGCAACTATACAACTATCAAAACTAAAAGTGTGAATATATGTTCAATATTAATTACCCAATCACAAACTGTTTAAAAGTACGGGTTAAATATTTTTGCTAGGCTTATCAAAAACTGTACAACAGTTGTAGTGTCTAATCTCAAGTATAAAGTTAAACATGATTTCTAGGTAGGCTGGTTCATACTTACCCAAACAATTGTTTATTTAACTCGTGCATGCTTGAACTAAAAACTTATTTCAGGAAAGAAATGCAAAATCTATATTGAATACCGTCACAGTCAGACCGGTCATGAAGTGAGCTTATGGAAGAGCCTGTGTAACAGCAGCCTTAGAACGCTCAACGAAACGATGAAATAGCGAAGACTGAACACATTCCTCAACAACGTTGTGGATAAGGGTAATAGATGAGCCCTTGGTGGTGTACTCTTGTAGAATGGCAGCTAATCGATTCTGGGGCAGAGTTTTAAAACTTTGCTCCAAACGGTGAGAAGCCAAACAATTTGTGAGTCATGAATAGGCCCACTCATCTGTGAAAAGCTTTTGGATTTCATATCTCTCGTGGTGGGTTTCCTATTGAAATTAGTGGTTTATGGCATAAAAGGCAAAACTTGGATTTAAAGGTTGTGCGCTGCGAGTAATTGCAGCGGAACTACAAGTCGGGACTAGAGTAAAAGGTACTTATGTTGATGGATACTGATGGGTTTGTTTTCTCACAGTGATTTTTACGCATTTCATCTCTCAATACCTTCAAAAAAATCTAAAAACTCAACTCTTCCATTAACAACATGATTATAAAATCATTTTAACATGTAAATGGAAAATGCCCTATATGAATACAATATTAATATCATTATTACCAGAGATCTTCTTCAGCTTACCATACATGTAGCTGTGCTCAGTAAAGACAGAAAAGGGTATTCTTCATAGGCAGGTGGTCTTTATGTACATGTACTGGATTCAATGAGACATTCAGGGAAAAAATGATGAGGTCTTCATACACAGGTGTAGTTTCTACAAATGTTTGCTTAATCAAGGCCTTGTTTCATAAAACATGGTATCAATAAAAAGGTTCAAAGAGTCATGAGCTACTGTAACAATGACATTTGATTGGATGAGAGCAAATTTGCCATATAGATTAAGCATTTGTCATTAAAAACACTTTATGGACTGTGGCTGCATTTATATTTATATTTTGAATCATAAAACATACGTCATTTAAAAAAAATCATGATAATGTAAACAGAACTCTTTCCCCCTTTAATGTATAGCGATGAGTAGGGTTAGTTAATGGGGAACAGAAGGGGTACAGATTGACCCCTCCTTTTAAAGCCTTGAATCACTCATCCAGTCATTCATTCATTCAATGTATTTATTGTCCAATGTCCCTTCAACATGGATATTCGTTTCACCCACATGTAATATAAAGGCTCAGACTTAAATAATGTACAAAGAACATAAATAGGATTCAAAATATTTCTACATTTTTTATGATGGCATAATAATCATTTGCTTGGACAAGATTTATATGTTTTGTCCTTGTTGGGGTTTATTTCAATGAAATACATTCTTGTTTTGGGCATATCTATCAAAAATATAGCCATCAAAACTGATGGGCCAGTACGCTATATGGACTTTCATTAACATGAAGTAATTCCAATCCCAACTCCTCGATAATACTTTAGAGAAGTACATGTTAACAAATCTATCCTCATACCAGCATTCAAACTTCTCTTTAATAAATCAAACACCTAGCCTCGGTTTACACGTCCTAGAAAACCTAATGTCTGCTAAACTCCAAATCTCATGGCTTCTTTCATACCGAAAGCCCTGCATGTCATGGTCATATGGCATGCACAAAAGATCCCGCCGAGCGGAGAATTTTTCAATCTCTATCACTCAATTGAATCTCTCGGTTGTACTTTGTTGAGAATATATTTTTCAACAACTCATCATCAAGATCAGGTATAGGGTGTCTCATAAAACATTGATGGTCACAAAATGCCTAAGCATATTGTGGTCATATTGCATGAATAGCATACCATTCACCATAGGCCACTCCATATTTCACTATTTTTGTTTAATTCAGTCTTTTAATTTAATGTATTTAAACAAATCGCACTCACTTTCTGTTTTTTTTTTTTTCCATCTTTTCCTTCTGTTTCCGTTAATAAAATGTATGTTTATTTGAACAATTTTTTTTGCAAATCATTGCAAAACGTTTAAAATATATAAAATATGAAACAATAAACTGAAACCGAAACTTCAATTTTGATGGACAGTTTGTATGGGGCCTGTTTTATGTAAGCATGCAGGGGTGCATCAATTATTCTTTTCACAATTTGTTTTTGTGGTATTTGAAAATGTATTGATTGAACTTGCAATATCTCTTTATAGAAGCTCAAGTTTTATTATAGCGTTATGGAAGTTAACATGCAGCACAAAAAATGTTTCAGTGATTGGTAGACTTTTTTTCTAAAATAACGTTTCAGAAACGTTAGTGGCTTATTTGAAATTCAGTGCAGCGGAAACTACAGATATAACTCTATTCATACACTGTGTGCCTAAACTATATATTTTGGAATACTAAGGTTAAATCTTTTCCTTATCATAACAGAGCTACAGTTGTAACAGACAATTAGATCCATATCAAAAGAAGAATGATGTTTTTTTAGACGAGTTTCAGTTGCCACGTCAGAGCTCCGAACCCTCGATATTGTTTCAGGATGGCTGGCTACAAAAGTGCAAGTTAACTTGGTTGACCCTCGGAATGCAATGGAGTGTGACCGCATTGCCATTGCTGCGACACAATAGTGGGCTGGTCCATTATGCCCTGCGGGGGAGTTATCATTTAGTTTTACTTGGATGTGCATGGTTACCACGATACAATTTTTGTTTTAAAGTTATTTCCAACTTAGAGCCATTTGCAATCAACAAATCAAAGATTAGGGATAAATGTTATTATGGATAAAGGTAGTACTGATTTTAGGTTACTCTCTATGTTTTAAAAAGGGGACTTTCACCCAGAATATATGATGATTACTTTGGGGTCAATATTATTACACTTATTCTTTATTTTCAACCCTTGTCCAAATGCTACATCTAACCCTATTAACCCGTTGAATGCTGAATTTAATAGGTCCCATAGGCTTAACACAGGGACCACCAGGTTCCCGTAAGCAAAGGGTTAAACCATGATCCTAAACATGACCCTTGACCTAGCCTGAAACCTAATTGTACCCCTACCCCTAATGATACATTTACAATGAAAAAGGGGCCAGTGCAATTGTCAATAGAGCAAATGGCAAAGCACCCTCATACTCATTTTCTAGTGATTTAAAAACTGTTTTTGATATTTTTTATTTTTTTAAATGGTTAAAGAAGTAGACCTGTGATGGCCCAAGGATACACAATCATTGTATTCAAAGTCTCCTTGAATTGTGGCATTACAATTCCACATTTACAAGTGTCTGTAATTTCTATGAAGTAATTCTAATTCAGGAATACCTAAAAAGCTATACATTCCGATAAACAAATTCAATTACAAATACATTTTCACGAGATGAATCATTTTAAAAGTGTTTTCATATCGTTTCCGTTTTCCAACTTTGTTTATTTGATTTGAAGGAAGGATAAGGGAGTTAATGTGCAAACATACCAGTAGTTAATGCTCTCTTTATTGCTCATGCTGTGTAAATAATACTCTGTGCAATTTACCACAATAGGCTAGTCTTCACCAGCTCAAGATTTCCAAATATCCCACTATTTGAACTATCCAGATTGCAAACTATCCAGCTTATTTGCGTCAGAAGTTGAAATTAGCGGGATACTTGGTCGAGATTGTCATCCCAAGATATCTTTGGATAGTTTGCAAAATATCCCACTATTTGGCAAAATACCCAGCTATTTGTCGGTGCGTCTTTACCAGACCGAAGACTCGCACTATGCGCCAACGCTGAACAAAATATCTTGAGGTCGAATCTCGAGCTGATGAAGACGCAATTTGTAACTTCAGGATTATTTCCCAAATCAGAAATAGCGGGCTATTTGGCAATCTCGAGATGATGGAGACTCGCCTATTGTGCTTAAATATGTGTACAATACATTCTGGCCCCATGCTAATGAGCGAATTGCAATCAAAGTTAATATCTGACGCCACGCTCTGCATACATTGGTATTATTCATGGATACTGCACATAGCATAAGGCATCACACACACAAAATGCTTGATTATTCATGAAATTTAACCCGTAGACGCAAAGATCTGACAGAAACGAAGATGTACCAAAGGGTGCAGATAAACATCAGTAGATCAGTAGAAATGGACTTTGGTTAAAGTTTAAAGATTTAAAAAGATATGTACAAATGTATGGCCTAGCTGTATACTGCCTACATTGTATGATCAAGTTCCTAGTTAAAATATGGCTTAATGTGACATGAAGACAATAATTTTTCTATGTTCCTCCGGGTAATGTGCCAAGTTGTAAATAAAAGGAGAAAATCTGTTTTAAATTCTTTAGTTCCTTTAATAAAATAAAAAAATTATACCCTTCATGTATTACTGAAAAGACCTGTCTTCATCAGCTCAAGAGCCAAATTACCTGCTATTTTCAGACTCAGGATTTTATCCTGAAGCTCGAAATTGCGTCTTCACCATGCAGACCGATATGCTCATCACAAATGAGCTCGAACGGGCGCAAATTAGGGAAATAGCGGGATATTTTGGAAGATTTCTGGGGATATTATCTTGACCAAAGGCCTAAAGAGACTTCCAGAGCATTACTAGCAACACTCTAACCTTTATTTTATTAAGGTCAAGTTCAAATTGATGCTATCATATTAATAAGTTGCTGAGTAAACCAATAGGTTTTTAATTAACTTCACGTCCAAATTAAAACTTTCAACGAACTAATTCAGGGACAGACTCTCCCAAAACATTTATTTTATCAAGGTCAAATATAGTTATGAATGCTATTGAATTTACATTCAATTACAAAATAATGCTTGTTTTTTTGTCGTTGGTTTAATTTAGGACAGGGATTTGTAATTTTGTATAGAGAGTTGTTTTGAAGCATTCCTGCCCCTCTCTGCTTAGGTGACCAAGTGGGAAGCTATTTCCCCTACCCACAATGAAGTGCACTAGTCCATGGTTAATGTTTTTGTCCTGTGTCAAGGATAGATGTGGGTGGAAGGTTCTATTGTACAAAATGGGGGTCATGGATGAGGGATTATTTCTATTTTATCAGATGGGTTGGTCTTTTGTCAGGAAAGACAACACAATTAAAAGATAAAGAACACTGGATGATGTGCTTGTTATAAGTGCAATAGGTTGGAAACATATTAGCCTACATGCAGGTATTAGAGGGACTGTCTCGCTTTTCAGGCCCAATTAAAACATACAATTGCATGCCTTGAATGATTTACTACTAGAGGGTAACAATATACTTTAATTAAACTTAAAGATAAGGTTGAGTTCTGATCATGTGATTGCATTAATTGTGAAAGATACGGTCTGACTTTACATGTCATATTTTGAATATGAAGGCATTTGTAGAGCTTTTCAGGGAACTTTTTTCTTTGATGTTCTCCCACACTTGCATAATGACATTAAAAATGGTCACAAATTTGTTTTCACCGCTCCCCAGAATTCGATCAACCTTCTCTTTAACTTTAAGGCCGGTGGCCAATTATAATTTGACTAAGGAGTGTAAAGGTATTTAACATCTGTGCTTTGTAACAAGTAAGTCTAACTACATTGATATCATCCCTCAGACCCTCACCATGATGTAAATAATAATAATAATAATAATGATAATATTGGATTCTTATATAGCGCACGTATCGACCTTGCACAGGTCCTCTAGGCGCTCCAATATTACCCGGCTATGCTAGGCTGCCGATTTCGACTCTCAAAGCATTTTAAGGAATTCCTTCCTAACGGTACCCATTTAACACCTGGGTGGAGAGTGGGAAATATAGATCAATGTCTTGCCAAAGAACATTAGTGCCGCGGCGGGTCTTGAACCGCGGATATCGTGATTGACAGTCCGGTGACGTATCCACTCCTCCATGACACCATCCATATAGGAGTAGGACTGATTTGATTCATGGAACTGACCGGTCAGATTGATATGTTTACAGTATCAGTACTTCAAATAAATCCTATTTTTGATACTAGGGCCCCCCCCCAAAAAAAAAAAAAATTTGCATCAACACTTTTTTGATTATTAATGTTTTCAATTTTCTGTAACATTAAACCTGGGTCCCCGTTTCACAAAACTTGTCATCAGTGACAAATTACAGTTTTGTTTACAAGCTAGTGAAATCCTTGCTTTTGATTGGTTACCAGCAGTTTTTTTTCACTAATTTTGGTCATTTGTCATATGACATACTGTAGGGCTTTTGTGAAATGGTTCACTGGAATGCAGTTGTAGAACTTGTGACTATAGGATTTCATACATGTTGTTGTTCTGGTATAATGCTGATGTATGTATAGAGGAGCTTTCATAACTTTGGACTCTGGAAGAGTTGAAACTGTAGAGGGAGGCATATAATATCCTTTTTTGTGCCCTTTGAGTGGCCCTTATGGAGTATGTTGAATATTGAGTACCAGTATGTCTTCCAAATATAAATACCGTACACTTTAATTTTCATGAAACTTCTTACTTAAGGAGAGAATTTGTATTTATTTATTTATTCATTCATTCATTTCTACACGGTATGATCAACATAAGATTTAACAAACAATTGCTGTCAACTTTTAAAGAAGACCTCGCGAGAGGCCAGGAAAACTTGGAGGGAAACCATCAAAGAAGATGCTAAAACATCGGTTATCGGTCGTATGGATCCCACAGACAGGATATCTTGTAAAGCAGCCATTAAGGAAATGAAATGTCCGACCCCAAAAAGTGGGACAAATGGACTCTTAACGCTGATGATGAGTTCCAAAGACAATTAATTTGCAGTATTTTTTCATGGAAAATGCACAGATGTTACAGTTTGACAATATGAGCCAAATTTTATTTTCCTTTCATCCTCGATTTTTTTTTCACACAGATATATGCAATAGTCAAGTAGCATCCATTGACATAGTCTCGACGTAACCCTGGACTCCTGGTTTAATCCTGATTGCGATCTCACTTTTTTTGGTGTAGGCCTGAATGCATACCTAATCCAGTGCCTAAACCAGTGCTTAAACCAGTGTCTAAACCAGTGCCTAATTCAGTGCCTAAACCAGTGCCTAATTCAGTGCCTAATCCAGTACCTAAACCAGTCCCTTATTCAGTGCCTAACCAGTATCTAAAGCAAATAATAATTGAGATAATTTCAATATTTTTGGTCCTATTTTCTAATTACAGAAAGAGAAATACCACACTCATCTAGCAGTGCTGAACTTGGTCCAAGCCATGAAATAACGTTGCTTTATTTTCATTATTCTTGAAATCTCAAACACAAAATTGATCTAATATTTGTAATATTTCTTATCCTTTTTTTTTTTTTATTATTACAGAAAGAGAAATACCACACTCATCTAGCAGTGCTGTATCTGGACCAAGTCCTAAAGATGAAGGCCAGCACTGAGACCATACCTCGGTTAGACCTGGACCTGGCCCGGTCCAAGCTACGGCACCTGCTCCAAGACTCCTCCGTCTATCGGGTTCAGCTCATATTGGGGAAGGTGAAGGAGACAGATATGTATGCAGAATGTGCAATATTGTATGGAAAGGTATGTTCACTACACTAACCGTAGCCGGTTGCATAAAACAATTTGCCATTAATGGTAACTTCCATGCAAACTTTGATTTCAATATTATTTTCATCTTAATCTTCATCTTTATTATCATATTATCGTCATCATCATCACAATCACAATCATTATCATCATCATCATCATCATCATCATCACCTTCCTTATTATCATCACCATCATCACTTTCATTGTCATTTTCATTATTAACTTCATCTTCATCAATATCATCGTCATCATTATCACCGCCACCACCACCACCACCACCACCATCTTCACCGTCATCACTTTACTTTCAAATTGTTTTTATCCTATTCCCACCCCTCAGTTGGAGGAGCACGACAAAGCCCTTCGGATCCTGGTCCACAAGCTGCAGGACTATGGAGCCGCAGAGAACTACTGCATGGTCAACTCCAAGGACCAGGACCAGGCCTACAGGAGAAGACTGTTCCAGCTCCTGCTCACAGTGTACCTGGACCCAATGGAAGGGTAAGTCCTACCACATTGAGGGGCTGGTCCCATATCACTGGTGATACAGTGAAACCTGTATATAAAGACAACTCAAGGGAAACATTAAAAGTAGTCTTTATAGGCAGGTGATTTTTATGAACAGGGGAGTGTTTCACAAAGTTCCTAAGTTGAACTTATCTGTAAGTTGGACTTAAAAGTTATGGAAAGCCATTAGCATCCTTGAATTTTTTTGTAAAAGTTATTTTAAAAGGCATAAAATGTGGATTAAAATCATTCATATTTACTATTATCATGGGAAATTTCATGTTCTTGATGTGGAATTTATGAAAAGTCTAAAATACTAGAATTTTCATTTTTGAATATATATTATTTTAAGGGTACAAATGGCTCTCCATAATATTTAAGTCCAACTTAGAGATAAGTTTGACTTGGGATCTTTGTGAAACACCCCCCAGGTTCCTTAAGTACAAATTTCAGTGAGAAACCATATTCAAGGCAAAATCACAAATGTGGTCTTCATAGATAGGGGATCTTTCTATACAGGAGGTCATCACAAGCGGGTTTGACTATGATAACTTTGAATTGGGTCTCTGGAAGTTAGGTGTAATTTATTGGATATCGATATTGCTCACTGATTTGTGCTGATGAGCCTTCAGCACCGATTTTGTTTGGAACCTCCTTTTATCATTATACATGGTTGTCTCTTTGTGTCATTCTTTATTTTATTTTTTATTTTTTTCTCTGTCTCTGTTTTTCTTTCATTTTTCTCCTTCTTTACATTTACATGTACCTTGCATTTGCAATCAGTATATTAAGCCTTAACTGTTGTTTTTTGTCTCTGTCTTTGGTACAGCAAAAAGGATTCCCTTCTAGGCCCTGCTATGAATCTACTCAACAGTCCAGAGGCTGACTTTGATACTGTCAGAGTAAGTTTTTTTATTTATTTTTTTTATTTTATTTATTAGTATCCACATAAAATAATAGCATTTCATCTTCAAAATACTAACCTACATGTATACAATGAGATATCTGAATTGGGAGTGTCAAAGCACATAAATGGCCTTGATAAAAATTATCCTTACAGTATTACAATAAATTATACATAATTTACATAAAATCAAGATTACAAAAAAGGTAAGATAAAGGAAATGGAGAATAGATGGAGGAACGTTGCATAAACATTGACATATAAATACGTTATAAGAATTTTGTGTAAAGTTCACTTTGTAGTTTTGAGAAGCATAGCCAAGATGGTGGAGGTATGTTCCTCCCACAAATTTTGAAAAAAGTGCAATGGAACAATTAAAGTATGAAACTACTGTACATGTAGTAATCTGACGATAACTGAACTCGTCCCCCAGAAACATCATTCTTATTTTGATATGGATCTAGTAAAATATGAAGCTGCATTTGATTTATCACTTGAGCACATTTTTTGTTCTTCTGTTGTACCCTGCAGAAAGCAATGACCTACTTAAACCTCCCCCCTCCCCCTCCCCTCTCCCTCCCCAACCCACCTCTGAGAGATCAGAATAGATCTCTCGATGAGTATCTTCCATGAGGACCTCTCCATATGCATCACCAGTTATTGACACGTTTCCTTTAATTGTTTTGACAGGTTCTTCAGCTGCTTCCGGAGACCTGGTCAGTGGGCCTCATCTCGCGCTTCCTCTCTGAAGCGGTCCGGTCCAGCACCCACGGGAGCCGCATGTCACGTGTGGAACACACCCTGACCCGCAGCGAAAACCTGCACCTGCGCGGTGAAATCGTCGACAATAGCCGCTGCCTCATCTCCCTGACCGAGGATAGGATGTGCCAGGTCTGTCGGGGTCCGTTCAGCGAGCCAACGTTTGTGCGATATCCGAATGGGGTCATCACGCATACGCAGTGCGCGAGGAATAAAGCGGTTTGTCCTGTAACAGGGCGGTTGTTCAGTACGCGCAAGGAGTCAACGTGATAGAGCATGTCTGAGTGGTTTTGTTATGCTTGACCTGATCAAAGCACTTTCTACTGCAGTGAACTCTTTAGACTGAGAACTCTGTACTCTCATCTCTAGACTCTGAACTCTGCACTCTGCACTCTAGACTGTGAACCCTGAACTCTGCACCGTCCCATATGTAGACTGAACTCTGGACTCTCATCTGTAGACTGTGAACTCTGGACTGTGAAGTCTGAATTATATGCAGACATATACAGGCTCCAATATAGAACTTTGTTTAATCTTAGTCCAAAGTTAGCAAATCTATCATGGGCTTTTGTCCAAAAGCGGTTTTGCCCAACAGGAATATGTAGAATTAAAGTAAATGCAGAGTTTAACTGGCTAATTCTATCTATCTGAGCCCATATTATCTTCTTGACTCTGTCAGTGTAGACTTGCAACCCTGAAATCAAAGAAAATTCAGGAAAATGGGTATACATTTCCCCTCCAGCGAAAAGTTGGGAAATTAGAAGAAAAAAGATATCTCTCAAATCTAGGAGAATGGTGGGATTTTTATTGGGCCCCAAAAGAAAGTAGTTGAAATCTCTGACACTTTGCTCAAGTCTTTTAACACTTTTGTTGACTTCTTTGCCTCTATGCACATTCACTCATTTGCCACATGTGCAAATTTGCACAAAACAGTAGGCATCAATTGGTGGAAAGATTGCTTTGTCCAACACGATGCAAATTATCCGTTTGCAGACTTGATTAGTTCCATCACAACTTTTTTTTATCACTGCCATAGATTTATCATGCACTGGAAACAATTACATAAAATCCTGAAGCTTTTGGTATGGTCATCTTACGATGAATACAATGTGTGCATGGAGATTGTTTGTGTGCCATACGAAGAGTTAAAGCTCCACTGCACTACTTATAGCTACTTGCGCCCTCTATAGAGCAAACAATGCCTAATCGGTGAGATAATCACCTGTCCAGTGACCTTGCAGGGTGGTCTAATTGATTTAGAATTCTTTTGTTCAAATAAAGATGCATAGCTTCTATTCAAGGTCACAAAACTGAATATAAATCATTGCCAAATCCAAAAAGAATGAGGCTTTTTATGTTGAGGTTGTTCAGGATAAAATCGCTGAAAGTCGTCTGAAATCAGGTTCTGTCTAGATCATGTGCTATGTGGCAATGTTTTAAGATGCCGAGTCTCCAATATTTTAAAAGAAGAAGAGCTACAGCCTTGGTGAAGAGCGTTCTATTTCTAAAAAGATGTGAAGGATTAAAATTTTCTTAGTCATTTCTATTTCGTGATATAAAAAAAAAAAATCAGTAAATTTAAAAATTTCCCCAAGCACAAGTTTTTACCACTCACGAAATAGCCCCTGTAAGTTGTTTTTTTCGTAAATAGAATATGTGGTGTAAACAGTAATATTATTGAAGTGCAATTTAAGCAAGCATTCAACCAGCATTGCATGTGTTTGCGAATATATTCTTGACCAAATTATTATGCACATTTTAATATTTACTTTTATATTATATTATTGTTTAGTTGTGTAGGAATTACTATCAAGCTTTATGTATTATTAGTACACGTAGCATTTCATGTGCTTTTTTTGTACCTTGTTTTCTTTGCAGTTTGAACTGTATAAAATACAGAGTTCCCTACAAAAGAACAAATACAAAATCAAATTTACAAGGCGTATGAATAATTGAGTTGTTAACTGTATCGCCATGTATTACAATTCATATTAATGGCGTAAAGTCTCATCTTCATTTTTATTTGTTTTTCATGCAACTCAATTTGTAGCGATGTACATTGTAAAATACAATATATTTATAATGCTTTGAAATTATGGGATTTACGGATATATAGAGTTCTGTACAATTAAAGATGTCTGTTTACACAAAGTTTGGAAATGGTACATTCTTGTTTTTACTTCTTGTTGTCGACCTATTCCATGCGTTGCAGAATATCATTTACAGAGAATTTGTTGTTTTTAATAGAGAATTTCATAGACACTTTAATTAATACTCTAAAAATCAATGACGAGATATATTGCATAAAGTGGTGATTTGATGATAAAAAGTCCTTGGTAAATTATTAATTTCCAAAGATTTCAGCCAATATTATACTATAATACCGGATACTTGTTCAAACTTTCATATCTACCGGTATGTCGACCACCCTTCCTGTATGCATTTCCTCACTCTTCAGCAACAGAGAACATCATGTTCTCTTAGGTCTTCATCAGCTCCTACCTTTGTCATTCTCAAATCCCGTTAACAGGCTGGTTTCAAATCCTTTCAGTCCTTAGCCCCGCGTCTCTGGAACAAACTCCCCTCGTTCTTAAGAAACAGTACTTCACTAGATTTCTTCAAAAACAACTGAAAACTTACCCTGTACAACTCTCTACATTGCTGATAGTCCACAAGACAGCGCCTTGTATCCTTTGGAAAAGGTGCTATATAAATCCAATTATTATTATTATTATTAGTTATAGTTTTGAATGGATTACGACTGATGACCAAGAGAGAGGGTCTTTCAGAGTTTGTGTGAGCATTCATGAAAGCAACAGCACAACAACCTAACAGACATGTCTGTCTCCAAGGCCCTCTACAAATATCTCGAGGTTTCATGAAATCAACATGTGAGATAAAGGGCTGTCAGTATCATGGGCTTTCAGTTATTTTGGATGTAACTAGAAATACCACAACATTTCAGATTGGGTGATTGATGGGGCATTGAGGGCATGTTGTTTTCTCAGCGGATTGGGTGCGCAACACAGAAATAGGGAAGGGAATTTGGTGTTACTGATTTAAATCTAAACACTCACGATCATTCAAAACTTATTATGTACTCAAAAATTTAAATAATGTCTGCTTGGAGCCAAAAGGGCATCAACTCTACGTAGGTACATGTGAGATAAATGATGATGATAATCTTGACATACTCTATATTAGCGCCTTACAGAGATAAGTTTGGTCATCGGATTCATTCTCGCATAATGTGCACCATCTCCACTCACTATGGGAGCATATGGCAATTCAAATTATTATCACAAAGGCTTTCATCATCCTTCTAGGTCTTCATATCTCTCCTGGGTATTGAGTGGCAAATGTAGAATAATGCCTTGCCGAATAACATTAGTGCCATGTCAGGGATAGGACCCACAGCCTTTGTATTTCAATTCAAGCGCTTGAACCACTCTACTACAACACCTCTACTTTTTTATTTGTATATGAAGGATAAGGTCTACTCTGACTAGAATATAAACAATATATATGCCCAGAAAAGGTGCATATTACCTTGACTATACATGTACAGTGGCAAAGACAGTTTTGAGTAACACATGGCGGACAAGTCGCGAGACAATTGTGGAGGTCATCGACCTTGATTTGTACTTATGACGGTTGCTCATGACGACCGCCTGGCTCTAAATAGACGATATCTACACTAAAAAAGGTGCATTCTTCTTTGACTATACAAAATGCAATTGACTACTTAATCTCTCATACCCTTACAGTTTAGTATTTTTTAAATAAAGTATGTGGAAAATTGATTTGTCCCAATGTGGGTGTGACCCATTGAAAGCTTGCATCTAACACTATCCAACAAAGGCCCTAATTCAACCAGTCCACCTTTCATTCTTGAGTTTAAAAAACAAACACACTACTGGGTATTGATAAAGTAGTTGTTAAAGAGAAGGTGGAATTCTGGGAAGAGGTGAAAAATAATTTGTGAGCGTTATCATTGTTATAATGCAAGTGTGGAAGAACATCAGATTTATAATGTTCTCTGAAAAGCATGGCTCTTCAAATGCCTTGATATTCTAAATATGGCATGGAAAAGCATAAAAATTGGGATGGATTTTTTGCCACGTGTTTGTGTAGTCCCATGTACATCTTTTGGTGTACAGTGCTTGCAACTTTATCAAGACTGGGCCAAATTTCTTATTGTTTTGATGATTCCAGAACCTTGCATTACACACCAATACTTATATGCTGCATGATCAACCTTTTCTGATCGGTCCACACTGTTTCTTTCACAATACAATCTCATGACCAGCAGCACTCAACTTTTCCTTTAACTGTATATTTCTACTAAGTACAAACCACACAGTAATCAAATCTTTTGATTCATATCTTATTTTATTATCATAGCGATGAAAAGGAAGCAATTAAAAAACCTATGGATGAAATATCAAAGAAAATGACAGATTTATTACAAAGTAATGTTTTACATATTTCATGATTTTTTTTCTTTCTATCCCGTACACCTACAGTACATTTGATGTGCAATAAAAAGTTCCCCGAAAAACAGCAAAATTACAATCATCAGCGAATACAAAAGATAGCTTTCATAAACAAAAAGACAAACCTAGGTGCAAGGTCAATAATTATACAAGCTCTTTATCTTTCGATATAATAACAAAATAAATGCATTTATAAGATATTTAAAAGTTTATTTACAGCCATAATTTCTCCTTTTCAAACTAATCACTATACACATGTGGAAAAATTATTTAATTTTTTTTGACAAATATATCTGACATATATATGCACGATAATGCACCAATTTTGAAGATTTTTCTTTATTCATGACTTTACCTAAATCTAAATGCTATCGCTACACGCACATTCAGTGTATAGTACCGATGCGTTAATCTGGGTATGCAGGTATATATGCAAATATGAAATGTTTATTTTGAATGACTATTTTAGAACGAAAGTATGTATGTGCATAAAAATGATGTTTAGATTAATTTCATACATCTTATAGCTACTTGAACACGCTTTCTAGATAGAGTTTGGTCATTCCAACAAAAATGCTTTTACACTATTCAAATGAAATACAGGTACTGGATTTGCGTAAACATGTTTGGTACCTCTACATCAATTGTCACCCTTGCTTATAAGAAGGAGAAGAAAAAATTTAATTTTTTTTTTGTATTATTTTTTTTTTTTTATGTTTTAGAAACTTTACAGGCTAAACAAATCTATTTCCGCAAAAATGAAGAAATGAAGAAGAAGAAAAACAGTTAGGCGATACCTTTTTTTAAGTAATAATCATCAGTAAGATACAAATTTGGTCCAAGTACATACAATTGTGAAAATGCTTGCTCAATCATAATTTGAAGGGTGTTGTACCACATTAACCCACTCGCGACAATCATTTCACAGTTTGTGGTTTCGCTAAATACATGTAGGTAACTTTTGAATCAGAGATCTACAAAATATGCCAGGTGTATGAGAAGAAAAGGCAAACATTTATGTATTCTTGTTTCATGACCATGTTGCGTTCGATGCCAGTAAACTTGAAAGTAAATTTTAAAATCCCTAAATTGGCAACACATTGAGAAATTCAAAATCAGGTTTATTAAAATCAAAATGGGCCCCACTTTTTACAGATTTTTCAAAAGCATTCTCACCGATGTATACTTTCTTCAGAGGCATTATATTCTTTTTGTAGCAATAAAAAAAATATATAATTGTTGCCAATTTGATGAACAACACGTGATTAATTTAGCCCTTGAAATAGATCCTGTCCTGAAAGGTTTAAAAAACACAATCAACCACATCTGAGAAACATGGTTTAGATTATCAAAGTCGAATTATACCATAGCTACAAGGATACACACAGATATGATAAAACATAAGGGCCCTGTTTCACCAAACTTCTTATCAATATCAAATCCGCTCTCAGCCAATCGTATAGCACGATTTCAGTAGCTTATAACAGTTATTGTTACTTGTTATTGGTAATATTTTTCATGAAACAGGGCCAAGGTACTGATGAATAGTATACACAAGAAGACACTATTATATAACAGCATTTAACCTTTCACGATTCACACACAATCATGCATAATTCAAAGGCAATTTAATGTGATTTCAAGTTTTATAAGATATCATAATTCAGAGAGAGAGATGTCATGGTAACACACCTTGAGGGTCATAGGTCAAATAATGGAGATCCAAATATGTAGTCTTTCTTCCCACAACAAGCTCTATGGGAGGGACTACATGTATTTGAAGCCCATAAAATGACTGAACAATCAGAATCAACTTCCTGTGGCATAACTGTCTCTTTCATCAAGCTATGGTCGAATCTATATACTGCCCTCTGCCATCCCAACTCTTGTAATTTTGACTATTATATACAGCAATTTGAATTAATCAATTTGCATTAAACAAGCTCAATTTTTTAAATAAACAGGCATTGTTGTTGGGAAACATTGAAATAGATCTGTGCACTTTGTGAATTACAATTGACATGTATTCCAACGATTTGCGGACATTAAAATGTCTGTAAATCACGTGTTAAAAACATTTCAAGAATTCTCATTTTCCTTGCCTCTCTTCTTATAAGCATATACTTTTCATATAAACTATTTGTATGCACCATAAACATCAACACTGCTGCTTTTGATAAGTAATTTTTTTTTAAATTCCCCTTCAACAATAAACAACAACCAAAAATTATAGGTTGTCTATGTTTTAAATTCTATCTGCATATACAGCACAACACATTGTCAGAATATAATCGTAAAGTAGTACTAAATTTCAAATATTTAAAAAGAATCCCTTTATAAACTAGTTTATACAAGACTGATAACGAGAGAGGGGAATAAAAATCACAAACAAAAGTAGTACTTTTATAAGATTCATTCAAGTTTCAATTCGTAGAAAAATATCTATAATTATAATCTTGCATTATCATAAACAGTTTTGGTTGTAATCGAAACATGCATTTAACAATCACACTCAACTTGATTTAGAGTTTCACACGTATATTTCAAGAATTTCTTTTTACAAAGTCAGTATAGATTACTTTTCTATTGCCTACTACATGTGTGTGCTCTACAATATCGTTTACATGAACATGAATATTCTGTATGGAAATACTATTGCTTTTGTAATACGAGCTTAACTATCCTAGTTCCCTGCCACAACTCATCTCTACGGGAACGAACTATGTGAGGCTATATGAAATAACTGACCAATCAGAAGCGACTTCCAGTGACACATCTACATGTATCTCTTTCAACTAGCTATGAAAAGAATAGAACAGCGCCCTCTATTAGCTGATGCTAACTTCCCATAACACCTATGTAAACATGTGTATGTCGACAGCAAATGTAAACATTACGTTATCATACCAACATAGATATTTGTGAATAAATGATGCATAAAGACTAAGCAAACTATAATTTCAAACAAAACTTGAGGTGAAATCGAAAGGAATGATATTTTTGACACAGAATCGTGCTTATTTCATTGCTTTTTCGCAAGGTACATGCACATAATAGAAATTGGAAGATAGTTACAAAGTCACAAAGTTTAAGTTTATCGAGATAAAGGCTAAAAGCAGCAAACGCAAATCGCAATATGAGAACTAGTCGTGAAAAAAGCTGCGGGCAATAATCAACTCATAAAATATTAGATGATATTCTTATGACGAACTACATGATAGGTAGCGAAACAATTCAACTTTGCTTTTGAAGTTTTTCTATCACAACTAAATCTGTTATATACTTTCAAGATCATGTTTTAGCTGACAGTCTGTTTAGAATACTGTACACACGTTGTGTGCAAACATGTGAATGTGAAATGGCATGCACTCATATAATTAAAATATATACATCTTAAGAAATAGATCATACTATTCTCAATATACAACTAAAATTTTAGAAGTTATAGAGGACATCCAGATTGGATCGCTTGTGGATTTAATATCGCACACGCACATTAAGAAAAGTGCCATTTTGAGCATATTGTGATCCTATGATTAATTAGCCATAAACAGACCATTCATGATAATAACATTATTCTGTTTTTATATAGCACCCAATACATCGATTGTGTCTCGAAGCGCTTTAAAGATTTATTATGACCACGGTCATTGGATTCAGGCTTGCCCGCACATTCTCCACTCCCTGGGAAGCATAAAATCTTGTCTTTAGAGGCCATGCAAGGAAAACTTGCCACTGTGAACTGGTTACCGTAACCTCTATTTAAAAAGGTGGCTACATTAACAGTTAGGGATAAAAAATAAATGTCAATGCATGTTTCTTCTTGGCAAAATACATCCAATAGAACCAAATAATTCCATTTAGCTTCCCGGCCTAAACCAATTCCATGCATTAGTTGTTGCTTGATCAGTCAAACCTTGGATAAGCATTCAAGTTCTGACCAATGTCCGAGTCATTCCAATAATGATCTATTCAGTAGCTATATACGTAAATATTTCATATCTTTGGATAAAATATACCATAAATTATCTATCAACTTTACATGTCTTAATCGCACTACAGTACATCTTATTTATTAAGTACTGTGAAATATTGATATACCGGTAGTATGTACATGTTTGTAATCATACAATACATGTTGTGTGCCCGTACCATTATATACTGATTTGCTGACAATAGATGGCGCTCTTCACATAGTTGATCCGTTGTATCGCTTCTGGTCAAGCCCTAACCAGGCGCAGGCGAGGAGATTTGATCAGGTGACTAGCAGTGACCATGTGAACAGTGATGATCATGTGATTGGTGGTAGTAATCAGGTGACTTGGGATGATCATGTGATTGGTGGTAGTGATCAGGTGACTTGGTTCATATGATCATGTGACCAGCTCTGATCACCTGACCAATAAGGAGGAGACGCAGGCAGAGTCGGTGGTGAGCACATACCGAAGAATTGGAAGCATGAAGAAATACATTTATATACTGTCAAGAAAAGAGAAACCAAAAAAAAGGGAGGAAATATGACGATTAATGAAATGCATTAAAGGTACCGGTAATACAAAGTCTTGGTCTGGAATCATGAATTTTATTCAAATGAACATATTGGAAGCATATATGCAATTTTACAATATTCAATGATTGTTGTTGTTGTTGAAATCGAGTCAACAGTGATGAGATTTTTCATACAATTATTTGTTCTGTCATTTTTGTAAGTTCTATCTTACCTTCCTTCCTGTGTTTATTATGCAGATGCTTTTATATGATCTCTTCCTTGGTTTTTGTTTCATAAGTATCCACAGGCATCGTTTTGCAATGTCAAATCTGAGATGCATGGCCCTATGTGTTATCAGTGACTGTGAAATGGTGTAATATTGCAACCGTTAAAAAATTGTGCTTCAAAATGATCATGAAGTGCCTTAAAAAAGTAAAAAACTTTGAGTGACCCAGTTTTACCATACACGTTTTCCCCAATAGACTGTCGTGTTATGAAAACTGTTTGGCAAACGCAAAATTTTGATTTTCAATCATAAATATCTTGATAATCGGACAAGGGATCGGCTTGTAAAAGTCATGGGGTTCCTGACTGACCTAAAGGTTCATAATTATCATTGCAGAGTGAGCTAAATCAAGGATTTTTGTTTCAGAATCTGAGGCAACGCTACAGAATCACGTTAAGTTCTTGATTTCCAGTGGAATTGGTGCCTTACAAATCTCATACAGTCAAACCTGCTGTAGTGACCACCTGTCTACAAAGACCACCTGTCTACAACAACCACATTTTTTGTTTCCCTTGAAAACGGTTTCTCATTGAAACATGTACTAAAGGAACCTGTCCACAAAGACCACCTGTCTACAAAGACCACTTTTTGTGTTTCCCTTGGGCGGTCGCTATAGACAGGTTTGACTGTATATTGTTATCATTATTGTATTTGTATTATATCACAAACCTATCAAAGACCTACCTGTTACAACGCACAATTAAAACCACACCCCAGCACCTTCCTATAGCTGATTAAACGCTGCATATTTATCCTCCCAATTCTTCGAGGAGGCCTGCTTCTTCTTCTTCCTCCCTGCGGCCAGTATCCGGGCCTTCTCCATGGAAGACAGGTTCAAGCCGGACTTGTTGCTGTCAACGTTTAAACTGGCTTGCCTCGACGTAGGCGGGGCAGTGGGTCTTGAGGGAGGTACTGATTCAGTCTATATTGAGAAGAAAAAAAGAAAAAGGAAATAAATAAAATAAAATTAGGCTGCTGTCCATTTTTAGACTAGATGTTAGTGTTAGATATATATATATATATGTATATGTAGAAGGATTATATCTGGGAACAAAAATACAACTGTAGAGTTATTAAAGTCTGTAGTGATCTAGTCGGATGTGAACGCATGTAATATTTTACAAAGAACTAATCTTTTCACAACTGAGATCAACAATTTATTTTAAAATTATGCAAAATTATTTTCCACTTCCTCAACTTAAAAAAAAAATCTTTTCCCTTTCCCCTGTATATTTCATTCCTTTCTTTAGTAATATTTCTATCATTAATTGTTTAATTAGTATTCTCTTCTTCTTT
>BEXV01003619.1:0-10093 GCA_003118195.1 Hemicentrotus pulcherrimus | reverse complement strand
TGTAGAGCTCAGGTGCGCACGCTCATTACTACAGAACCTCCTTGAAAGGTCAAGAAGATGAAATGATGACTCCTGTTACTAACCAAATCAATGGAAAATTGAATACACAAACATAATAAAATAATTCCAACATCATCATACAGTCATTCTAATGAGTTTTTCCCACAAGGACAATTTAGGACAAGTCACAATACTCTCTCTCCAAAAATATGGAGGAATATTGCATCTTTCAATACAGAAAACTAGCTTGCTTTCATAAACTAAGGCTGCCTCATTATGCAGTGTATGTGTAGTTCTTTATTTGAACATTTTTATTTCATATTGCCGGTACCGGTATTTCAAATTATTTTTTATATATTATCTATGATTAGTAACAGCTGTATTAAAGTCAGCACTTATAATGTGCTGTTGACCTGGTAAACTGTGCGAGGTGAAAAGTGACATCAAGAGGAATATTGAGAGGAATGATTTACAAAAGTGAATAAGAAAGAGAGAGAAAAAATTTATATCATCTCCTCACCATGAAAACCCTCCAAAGAATACTTTCAAAACTCACAATTTACATGTAAATATGTTTTCAGCCTTCAAACTGCCATCTTTAGAATGACGTTTTATTTCTACTTTCATCAACATGATAAAGAAGAGGTTAATATTACAAATGATCTTGATAACCCAGTACAGCTTTGATCTTAATTGAAATTAGGATTAGGGTAGCTACATCTAACTGAAATTTTGAACCGGAAAACAACACGGGTAAAATATTGTGAGGCATCGAACAACTTTTTCCCTGCTGTACATAATTCTAGAAATTGACGACTTCCGGCAATTCTGAATTGTATCGCATAAAAGAAAGTTAGATGAGGAGAAAAGGGAAAAGAAGGAGACAAAAGTGTTTTTGTTAGTTCAAGAAAGCTTGGAATATTGCTGAGGATATCACGGCAGATTGTAATTGTAATACATGTACACTTAACAGCAAAATGATTCATACCTCTTGTAAATTTGATGATTTATTTTTGGTTGTACATGTACGCTCTAAGCTTTGATATTTCACTTTCTCAAGAAACTAAAAGTGAAACAAATCAATTTTTTCACGTACTTAAAAAATTACAGAACATGGTAAGGGCATGAATAATTCAGGTGTTAATTGTATATGTAGAAACTACAAGATAGCAGTTAAAGTGTACCAATCCTCTAAAAAGGTTATTTGTGTACCGATAGAATGTATAAAATCAACTTTTTTAAAAGTTCACCGGCATTCTAATGGTTAACAAACAAAATTAAGGGAATGAAGAAAATAGATAACATAGAACGGTGCACACAGGACTAAGGTACGGTCTTTGGGTTTGGTGTGCAGGCCTATTCGAATCTTTAGTTAATATGAAACCTAATTAATGCAGTACATTGCCTTTATCAGCTCCATATCCTAAAACTGTTCATCGACCATTGTGTGATAAAACTATTTTCGTTTGGGATGCATCTTTTCGTGCCACAACAGTTTGCCAATCTACAGGTACACCTTGAATAATACCCTAGTCACACCAACAAAACTGACAACCAGGGCCTCGTCTTATAAAGAGTTGCGATGATCCAAATCAATCGCAAGTTGGCAGTCTTCTAGATCTCTTATTTACATAATTTGCAATTGATATCAGTCGCAAATAAGTTGTGTTTGATCTGAAGTCTTTATAAGACACGGGGACCAGACGGACAACAGACCGAGCAAAAAATTACATTACCCTGAATGGGTTGGTTTAAATTCGCTGTGGCTTCGGTTTAGATTCGCTGTGGGGTTGGTTTAGATTCGCTGTGGGGTTAGTTTAGGTTTGATGTGGGGTTGGTTTAGATTCACAGTGGGGTTGGTTTAGATTTGATGTAGGGTTGGTTTAGATTCAATTTTGGGTTGGTTTAGATTCGCAGTTGGCTTGGTTTAGATTCACTGTGGGGTTGGTTTAGATTCGCTGTGGGGATGGTTTAGATTCGCTGTGGGGATGGTTTAGATTCACTGTGGGGTTGGTTTAGATTCGCTGTGGGGATGGTTTAGATTCGCTGTGGGGATGGTTTAGATTCAATGTGGGGTTGGTTTAGATTCGCTGTGGGGATGGTTTAGATTCGCTGTGGGGATGGTTTAGATTCAATGTGGGGTTGGTTTAGATCCAATGTGGGGTTGGTTTAGATTCGCAGTGGGGTTGGTTTAGATTCACAGTGGGGTTGGTTTAGATTTGATGTGGGGTTGGTTTAGATTTGATGTGGGGTTGGTTTAGATTCACAGTGGGGTTGGTTTAGATTTGATGTGGGGATGGTTTAGATTCGCAGTGGGGTTGGTTTAGATTCACAGTGGGGTTGGTTTAGATTTGATGTAGGGTTGGTTTAGATTCGATGTGGGGTTGGTTTGGCAGAGTGACTGAGGTATCAGGGTGAACTGTTTGCCCTTTACTTCAAGCCCAGACACTATAAAGCAAAAACTGGTAAGTGGACTAATTGAGGAAAAAAGTAATAAAACCCTGATATACCTACCCTGGTCGGTTTATGTACAGGCTTGGGCTCCGGTTCTGGAGTTGGTTGTCTAACTGGTTCCGGAGTTGGTTCTCTAACCGGTTCTGGCGTCGGCTCTCGCACTGGTTCTGGAGTTGGTTCTCGCACCGGCTCCGGTGTTGGTTCTCTCTCTGGTTCTGGTGTTGGCTCTCGCACTGGTTCTGGTTCGGGCTCTTCTGTGTAACCGGGGTAATCCGTCTCTGTGTCTCCTACGGGTGGGGCAGATTCCACAACTGGAACGGTTGCTGCCTCTAGGATTGGTTCTGGTTCGGGATCAGGAAGGCTCACGTCTGAATCTTCATCTCTATCTATGGGTGGACCCTGATTGTAAAGGTCATGAAAATGTGTCAAAAAAACATTGTTTTAAGAGTCATTATCACAGGTGCATGCTTAACAAAACATGCCTTGGCTACAAAATTAGCAATTTATTGATTGTGAATGATAATACCAAGTGTTTATATACCGCCAGCAACACATGACTAATGTTCTCAAGACGCAAAAGAAAAGTATTAACACGGAAATACACTGTACAACAAAAAGTGAGGACTAGAAAATACAAGTAGATCTACTGGAAAGCAATTTTTTGTTGATACGTAATTTTCCAGACTCCACAATATTGCACTAACCTAACCTTTACCCTAACCTTAACCCTAACCCTGTCATTAACCCTCACTCTTACACTAACCCTAACTCTTACACTAACCCTAACTCTTACACTTACCCTAACCCTAACTCTTACACTTACCCTAATCCTAACCCCAACCCTAACTCTAATCCCAACCCTAAAGAGTAAGCGTAGCGTGTCATCTTGATTTTTGCAATAGCCTCCTTTCTGGGATTTTGGCTCGTCAAGTGCAGAAGACGCAGGTTGTGCAGAACTCAGCAGCTCGTCTTATTTATCGTATTAGGAAACATGAATCTGTTTCTCTTATTTTAAGAGACTTACACTGGCTACCCATTCACTCGCGCATTATATTCAAGATGTTGTTGTTAGCTTATGAATGTTTTTATGATTTTGCGCCTCCTTATTTGATAGAGCTGTTAACATTGTACAAACCTTCTAGAAATCTTCGTTCTAATAAGAAAAAATTGTTTGTCATTCCATCAGTGATGACCAGGTCATATGGTGAACGCAGCTTTGCTCACACTGCCTCAACTTTATGGAACAATCTCCCGGAATATCTAAAAAACATTGACTCCATTGTAAAGTTTAAGATTGCTTTAAAGACGCACTTATTCAACATTTAATTCATTTATTTATGTCTGTTACCCAGTTCATCTTGTCTTTGTATTCTGTTGTATTTTTCTCTAAAGCGCTTAGGGACATGTTTTAAATACTATGTGTTATGCGCTATACAAGAACTGTTAATTATTATCATTATTAAGAGTGGTTCAGATATGAAGCAGTAAAACGGAGCAATTCTTTCTTTAAAGACAACATCAACATCGGTGTAATTCACTTAATTTCTGTATCTTATGCACAGATATGAAAAATAAAAGCATGTGCCCAAAGGACCTTTATTGTGCAAAGTTGCCATTCATTTACTATAAAAAAGTTTATAGCATCTTATCTTAACAGTTTTAAGTCTAACCATGACCCTGACACATTGCTTTGATGCATGTTAGGCTGTTCTGCAGTTATGGATATTTTTGCAGTAATATTTATGTGCACCTGAGCTGTGCAGGCTGATCATGTATTAACTATGCACGATACCAGGAACTCAAGGCATTGTGCTTGGTGACTACATAACAAGCTGCTCCTGCGCAGCTGAGGTGCATTACTGCAGAACGTTACTGCGGAACGTCCAAACAATCATTACTTGACTCACTGGAACGCTTTCTTCCATAGTGACCTCCTCTGCCTGGACGACATCCTCCTCTTCCACTTCTCTCCTCTCTCCATCTTCTATCGCAGCACCTGCCAAGACAGCTGCAAACTGCTCATCCACCTCATCCTCTTCCTCTTGCTCCTCCTGCCTCCTCTCCACCTCCGCGTACGAATGCTCCTCTTCTTCCTCCTCCTGCCTTTCTGGAGCCGACTCCTGGTGCTCCTCTATGCTTGCCTCGATGACCTCATGACCCCCCATACCACTGGCATCCCCGTTCATGGGTACCATGCTCTCTGACTCCAGATGGTCGCCGTTCACACGTGGCGAATCCTCCCCCTTGCCACCCTCCGCCATGCTTGCTTTTATTGTGATGCCGTTGTTTCGGCAGTATCTATCAAGGTCTTTGTCGACTACGAGGAGGCTGGTTGAGCCACCCCCTGCCTTAATGCGGGATACCACCTGTGTGTGTGTTTCTCGTTCGATGTTGGTTCCATTGACTTCGATGACTCTGTCCCCCGTACGTAGGCCGGCTTTTTGGGCCGCTGATCCTACAAGGCAAGAAGAAACAGAGAGGAATATTAAGAAATTGGATGTGAGATATGATGTACAGGTAACAAACTCGATTATTATTGATCTAGCTAGCGGGTCCCTTCAAGCCCCAATGCACAACTCATAGCTACTTGCGCCCTCCATATAGCAAACAATGCCTAATCGGTGACCATTGGTCCCCCATGATCCCCTTTTTCTTACGTCAATTGAGAGCATATTTGATGAGATAACCACCGTCCAGTGACCATGGAGGGAGGTATAATCCCTCATGGTCCAACTAGTGCAGTGGGCCTGTCAGACAAGCAAAAATGAAAAAATAAGTGTTAGAAACTGGTGTGAGATGAAGTAACATATTAAATTAGCACTGATTCATATAGACCCTCATCCATATGCTCCAGCATCAATTGCTAGACAGTTACTTTCTGACACTATCCAATTTCCCAACTTTAAACCTCGACCATACACCATACCTAACCCTAACCCTAAACATACATGTAAAACTGTAAGCCTAACTTATATCCCAAACACAACTTCCCTAATACTTCTTTTTTTTTAATAAAGACCAAAGCAATTGTCACCAGGGCCCAGTTTCATACAACTTTATACCAATAACATGTTACAAGCTACTGATATAAGCTGCTGAAATCATGGCATCTGATTGGCTGAGAGCAAATTTGTCATAGAAATTTAGCAGTTGTTATAGATAACATGTTTTATGACACAGGCCTCAGAGCAAGTGGTGTGTCACCTAAATATCATCCAAGTATCCGAGTACATGCTATCTTTAATAAGGAGCCTTTTTTTTTCCTCCATATAAAACCATGCAAAACCCAGAAGAAAAAATCTCAGCACTTCATTGCAAGCTAGCAATAGAGCTTGTTTTCATTTATTTTTGTAGTCAAAACCAGCTAGTTCAAGTCGGGGAAATCATGCATGTGTCTAATTTTTCTTATTCAGTTCATGTATGTAGTGAAACCTGTCTATAAAGACCTCCCAAGAGAGACAAGAAAAATGGTCTTTATAGGCAGGTGGTCATTATGTACAAGTAATTACATACATTGTATAGAACATGTTTAAAATGAGGAACCATTTCGTGGGAAACAAAATAATGTGGTCTTTGTAGACAGGCGGTCACAATTAAAAGCAGGTTTGGCTGTATGTTGGTTGTTTTTTTTTTTTTTAAAGTTTCAGTGAACACACTATTTGAGTAAGGGGGAACATGATCTTTACAGACATGCTGTCTTTCCATACAGGTAGTAGCCAAGGCCGGTTTGAAAGCGTAATCAAAATTTCAAAGAAAATACAAACTATTTTGGGGCGTATCGCACAACAGCCAGAAAAACAAAAGGTTCCATTAAACATGGTATTAAATATCACTTTTCAATACCAAATAACATCCCTCATGTATTTGCACATGACCAAGTAAATACGGTACACGATGCATGAAAAGCTCACAGCTCATATGTCCCAAAGTAAACACCCCTTTGGCTAAGTGTCTCGTTCACATACGACTGTAGAACCCCAATTATTTGCCAGCCGTTTATAACTTTTTGCCGCGTAGGGCTAAAATTAATGGGCAAGTTATGCAGCGGCGATGTCATGCTGGGTGTAATGTACAGCATGCATTAGTAATTTCTTGCATTATAGTGCAAAGTCAACAGGGAAACAGCTAGCAACCAATGCATTGTAAATACTTTGACGTCTAAATGTATAGGTGCTAAGTGGTATAAGGTGTCTCAAAAAAAGAAAAAAGAAACAGGATTCAGCTGGATTGAGCTGAATGAAATAACCTTTGGAGGTTTATTCTGCAAGGTACAAGACACAACAAATAAACAAATAAGAATGGAAGAAATTGTTCAATTTGGCTGTCGTTTTCAATGTTATTTATTCATATTGCTCTTTAGGATATTAGAAAGTTTTTAAAAAACTAAGGAAAAAAAAGTATTTATGTTTGTTCTTTTTTTATATCATCTTTTGCCTGTAATTCATTATCATATTGATCAATTTAGCAAATGTACTTACATGTAGGTTAAATTTACAATGTACCTGGTACTCCAGCATCATTACCGGTAGTTAGTGAATAACTTTTATACAAATATTACAGGCATGTAGATTATTCCGACTGATTTTTGTTTTCTTTCATAAGGTAGATAAAATATTCCGATATACACTGTACAAAGGATTGTTTTAGTCTCACACCGTTGCTGGTGTTGCTTCTTTACACTCAAGCCACAACCATCACTGACTATCACATGAAAATATTGATATACCGGTATGTTCCTACATGTATATCAATTAGGAATAGTAAGACAATCAACTACAACTTAAAAGACTATATACACCATGTAAGCAATGTTAACGTTCATGCATGTTCATTCGTGTTTCCTCCTCCTTTTCTCTATTATTTGTTTTATCTTCCCTCCTCGTTTGTGCAATCTTGATTTTCTGCAAAGTATGTTCCAAAGTTATTGTTATTCTTTGTGATTTGTGTGTGATCATTTTTAACAAGACATTTGTGTGCTTTTCATGATACTCCCATTTCAGATATCAATACATTTATGTTTGTATTTTGAAGATTATACAATATTATTTTTATCTTTGATGTGGAAATAAATAAATGAAATGTAATGAAACTCTTTCTTTTCTCTTTTTCTGGACACCCTGTAGGAGTAGACTTTGCACTGACATTAAACAAGAACATGTGAATTTCGACTGCCCACGTAATTCATACAGGTCTTTTTTAAACCCCTCTTTTGTGTCATTTGGTTCGTGGAATTATCCGAGTAAGATTCGCTGCAATGCACGATTATTTCATTCTCTTCAATCATTCATTCAACAACCTGGTTGCATTCATGGAGTTGAAGATGAATATATTTGTCATGTATCAAAGGTCACATTTAAAAAGCACTGTGCTCACATTTTGGGTCAAGGCTTTCAACATTGTACTGTATTTTGCTTCAATTATAGATAATGTAGCAATGTTTGCAGCATAACATAGCACAGATGTAGTTTTCAACTTGAAGTTAGATGTACAGTGTAGCTAAAGCTCAAATGACCCACCATTACACACAACTTGGGTTCACATGGGACCCAAACAACAAGTTTTCAAAGATTATTAATGACCCCTATTAAGAACTTGCATTCACTGTGAGCCATCGCAGTATTGATTAATCAAGAAGACAAAGTTGAACATTTACAAAATTTGGGGCGAACCTAGCTATTACTCTTCTCTTTTCTCTTTCCAGTATTCACTGGAATGCGTTGATGTGTGTGGGTCCATTGTATTAAAAATACAATTTGACACTAATTCGCAGCTAACAAAGCAGTACAATGACCAAGGGCTGAACTTCTCTTCAACAATATTCTATTGTATTGAATTTGTTACATTGTAATTAATCTCCAAGGTGGGTACACAACCCTGCCAGCATGCAATGAATACTGTTTGACTTGTATCCTGTTGCACTGACTTTTGTCAGGAATACCAGCCTCACAATGGCCTTGTTCACACTCAAAGTTAAATCATTCCAAATTCATACTAATTACGCATGTACTGTTCAACAATGCTCTATTGTAGTTGACATTCCCAAGGTAAGAACACAACCCTTATAAGTTGTGATGAATACCGTTTGACTGTATTCGTGTTGCACTGACTCATGTCATGAATACTAGCCTTGTAATGGGCTGTTCACACTCGAAGTTAATCCATATCCGAAGTCATACTAATAATCTAACCTGGCTACACATACATGTACATGTAATATGACTACCTTTATAAAATAGATCAAACAAATGGCCACTCTAGGCAGGTGGTCTTTGTAAACAGGTTGTGCTGTAGGCATGAATCTACATACATGTACATGTATACTGTATGGAGAAAATACGTTGTAAAAAACGGTAAATGAAGCGTTACTTCAAAGCAGAGTTAACGCCCTTCTGGCTCTCAACAGAGGGCTTTTCATTCATCCATTCCAAAAGTACACAGTAGGCCCTATACAAGTAATAGTGCAAATAAGATGTGTGGTCTATTTTGGTCTAAACAAGTCTATGGTGTAAATTGTACATGTACATGTACAGTACATGTAGGTTCACATACATGTATGATTATAAATAACTTATTTTGTGTAGCATATGTTTANCTCCCCACGTGGGCTAAACGGTGCTCATTTCATAGGCAATGACTCTTGGCTGCACCCTAATTCAACGTATTCACAAAAGGCACAATACAAATGATTACATCAATCATTTGGAAAAAAGGCTACACTATACAATGTACGTGTGTGGGCATTCCTCTTATTTTTGTACAATACATGTGTGTAATCTTGCATAAAAGAAGTCAAACTTTGAAGTCGAAGAGCAAATATACACACCTCTGAGTAAACAAATCAAGTTCAAAGTTTAAGATATTTTTTTAGATATTTTTTTAAAGGCTATTCATTTACCGGTAATCATTTTTATCTCTTGCAGTTGATCATCATATTCAAGATACACGGGGACTTTTTAAAATAAGTTGGGCATAAAACACCCTCCATGGAAATTACCATCAGATACCAAATGTTTTTTTTAATCGGACAATAAATTAAAATTTTACTGACATTTTTTTACTTGATTGCTACCGACAGCACAGAAAGGGTTTCATAGGCCAAAGGAACATGCCCGTATATCTTATCACAAATCTACAGTAAATACAGACATCATCAATTATTGAAGCCATGTTTCCAATGTACACAAATGCATTTGAACAGCATGGTACGTCCGCAACTTTATGTACATGTATGTACTCCAAATAGATGTACTTTGTTATCGATCGATTTGTTTGCCTTTGCACACATCTGCGCTTGCAATTAATTGTGATAAGGAAATAATTACATGTAATGTGTAGTCACATAGTGATGTACACTGTACGGTACATCCCAAAAAAACAAAGATTGGGAAATATTACCGGAACCATACCGTCAAGTATCAAATTTCATGAGGAAGAGGTTGACAACTAATGTCATTTTTCTTCTTCGTTTAGGTTTTCTTTAGCTTTGGTTATATTTTGATATTTCTAATCAAAATTTTGAATATTTGTAAGAATCCTATGATATGTATTAAACCTGTATTTATTCATCAATTTGATTGTCTTTATATATATTCTGTAAGGGTGTATTAATTTATTAAATGAATTCTTTCTGTCATTCAAT
>BEXV01003616.1:7133-24493 GCA_003118195.1 Hemicentrotus pulcherrimus | reverse complement strand
TTTGAGCATATTAGAATAATAACTGCCAAAGTCCTAGATGTGCTTCATGAATTCCTTTTGTTTGCCCTCTTGAAAAGAATACTTCCACCTGCGTATCATAGAATGAACCGTTGGTGCATACATGAAAAATGTTACATAACTTTCATGAGCGCATATCCAGTATTCATCTCTGGTGGGTTTTACCTTTTTGGTACAAATTACCTTTATCTGCCCATGCGCAGATTGTATCTGTAAACGCCCTTATACAAATCGATTATCTAGGAGAGCTAAAACAAAAAGTGCCATATAGCGCATACAAAATTACAGAATGTGAAGATCAAGGAACATGAAATACATGGATTCATGAACGTTGCATAACTGAGTGAAGACATTTTGTTAAGAGAACTTTTGAAAGCAGCATAGCATTTATTTCTCTGATGTAAAGTGAGATATTGTTCCATGCAGCGCTCAAAATACACGGGGGCGATGGGCGATTCGCCCCTGTGAGCTCCATAATCGCCCCCGTCAGGTTGCTCACGGGGGCGATTGCAAAATTAAAAGTCGCCCCCATAGAATTATTAAAAAAAGATTATGTTTTCTGATACAATTTTAACACAATATCGAGTATCAATTGTCAAACCTTAAAATAAATTAGATGGCGCTTTCTCTCCCATCTACATGAGTATTACCGAGAATATTGAGAAGAAGAAGACCAAAGATGTTGCAGGGGCGGATCTATGCGGTTTAGGGGGTTTATAACCCCCCGATCCCCCCTTGGACTGCCAAGTGAAAATGTGATGTGTATAGAAAAATGCCATCATTGTGTCCAGACCTACACAGTAGTATAGTAGATGTCAGTAGATGCCAGTAAATGTCAGGAAAACATCACTATAGGGGTTCAAAATAGCACCCAAAAAAATCGCCTCGCAGCTCGTGGACGATGCTCCGTAAGTGATAGTAGATGCCAGGAAAACATCACCTACGGGGGTTCAAAATATCACCAAAAAAAAATCGCTTCGCCGCTACGCGGCTCGTGGATGATGCTCCACATCGTATTTGGGTTACCCCCTATACCTTTAGCAAATAGCTAGAACCACCCAGGTGTTTTGCAAGGATATGGTAAAGACTAAAAGTAAAAATAAGGTAAATAAGGTTGCTCTGGATAATCAGGAGAAATTATATGTGCAGAACGGGAAGAAATGTAGAGAATGTCACCACGGGGATAAAAGTCAATAACAGCTATGTATCACGCAAATTTCTAAGAGGTAAAATACTGACTTAAATAAATGATACCGATAAAATACCAAGGAATTTAGGAGTTTCATGGGTGATGGGTACCAATTCAAAGGAAATTTGTAATAAAATAAGAGCCCCCGTCAGCACCAAAAGAGCCCCCGTGGACAAAAACAAATATTTGAGCCCTGGTTCCATGTTTTCGGAGCAGCCACTGTTAATAAAATTTGTTAGACAGGGCCTTGGGCATCGTCTCNGATGGGTACCAATTCAAAGGAAATTTGTAATAAAATAAGAGCCCCCGTCAGCACCAAAAGAGCCCCCGTGGACAAAAACAAATATTTGAGCCCTGGTTCCATGTTTTCGGAGCAGCCACTGTAAACAAAATTTGTTAGACAGGGCCTTGGGCATCGTCTCACGAAACCGTCTTAGAGGCGCGTGTAAAGAGCTACCCAAGTGAATAGCGATTAATACAGAGAGTCGGTTCCACAAACAAATAACACATATAAACAAATTCTTTAGGTATCTCGATAATTCTTTTAATCCTCCTTCCCTCACACTCTCTATGAACATATTAACATGATTTGATTTGACAGCAATCATCTCAATAATCATACATACAAGTACACGAATATTCTCATCTTGAAAAACAAATTAAATATGACGTATCCCGTAATATTTTGTATGAATCCTGCATGACATAAAAAATGCACACCAAATGTTGATTTAACTTGAATGGGAGAGTGTACATGCCAAGGGGAAAATTGTAGAGTTATGTCTGCATTGTTTGTGAATGTATACATGAAAGTTGTTAATAAACGATCATCTTTCTGTGTGTCTCTCTCTTTTCTGTGGAATAATTTTAAGTTGCGTTGCTTCAAGGGCCTACTTAGATATGATGTGGTCAAAAAATAAAAAAATAAATAAAATGAAAAGCTTGATATGTTGCAAAATTCAGTAAGACAGGGAAGCATGAATCAACGTTCTGTACCTTATATCACACAGATCAATGTGCTTGCAACTCCGCAAAGGGGCCACGAGGCTGCCGTATTTATATGTTCTTTGCGAATAATCCAAATAGGACTTCTAAATATTCACGTTACATGGAGAATTCTTTTGCTACTGGGGCCCTTTTTTGAAGCAATTTACCATATCTGAATTAGGCCTAAAGGTAGTTTACTCATTTGTGTGTAGAGTTTCTGATCCAATTAACCCTAAACTGGCCGGGGCAGAATCCACAAACCGCCAGCCCCACCCCATCTGATACCAAATGTATTCAATTTCGACCAACAGGTACCCGCAGTGTTAAAAAAAAATTGCCGCCGAAATGAACATTATTTTGTATAGTATACAATCCAGAAATGTCAATTTGCGAATATGTGACTATAACCAATAATTCAAAAACTATTTACGGTGTGGCCTTCATTTTGACGAAATACTCCATCTGTAAGCCAAGTTTCAGAGTGTCTCATCACTCTTTGGCCGAGATGGGGAGGGGGTGGAATCTACCTCTCCCCCCCCCCCCTTATAATAACCCAGCCTTTATAGGGTTAAAGGTAAAGACCAGTATTGGAAACGCCCCAATTTTAAAAAAATGAAATGGAAGCTCTCATTATACCGATCATGTGAAAGAATATGTTTTGACTAATACATGATGATAACAAATTGCCGGAAACCGCCTACTAGTTCATATATTTGGTAAATTTGTTTCTCTCATGGTCTTTGAGAGATATAGGTAGTCCCATATACATCTTTATGATGCTACATGCCAGATGATTAACCTTTTCTGATCGATTCCACAACGTTTCTTTCACAATGCAAACGCATGACCATAACTGGTCTTTACCTTTAAGGTTAATCTCCTGTAAATACCCAAAAGGGAACCAACACTGTACACTCATAATACAAACGGGGGAACTTGGAGAAAACAAAAATATACCAGCTCACATAACAATTGATAAAGAAAACCAAGTTCATATTTTGCAAACCTTCACATTATATAACAAATGTAATTTACAGGTTTAAAAAAAATTAACAGAACCCATACGAAACCTAACATATTTGGGGGGTTACGTCTGTACACTAACGGCTCATGGAGATATGAAGCCGTAATCTTTTAGCTTAAAATGTATCATTTTAATTCACAGGTCAATCAGTATTTAATAGCATTCAGTAGTACTTATAGTCACATAATGCATGAAATTGGCAAATGAATGAAAACTTCTTGCAATATGTCCATCATCACACACATTTTGATGTAGTGCTACATGTACACTTACATGTATATCATGAATTAAATCAATATTAGTCAAGTCAGCTAAATACATTCAATTCAACTCAATATTTGCAATCAATATGAATAACAAGTTTATATCAGTACCGGTACTCGCTTCATGAAACACATATAACATACTGTTAACGTAGAAATATTTGCTGTACCGGTACATTAATTTTCGCGGATTTCGCGCTTAAGTCCGTGTCTGCGAATTTTAGAACCTGCGAAAATATAAACATAACTTGTTATGCGTGTTCTTTACGGGTTACGGGGTGAATTTGGTGGAATGCGAATAAAAACCAGTGAATAGGTTTTGGGGTCGCTCAGCGCAAAAAAAACAAAAATAATGGTGCAAAAATAACAGCGTACCAGTATACCAATGTTCTCTCGAGTGCATTTAGAATTACATATTACAAGCGTGGGGGACTCTAAATGCAAAGAAGAAACCAAGGGCATCTCAAATTCATTATGTAACCAAATATGAATATGAAGTGCCTCAATACAAAATTTATTTCACCTGTATTAGAATAATTGTGCTTCAATAGTCAGGATGCAAAATACATATATAAATAAAACAACTTGTTGTAATAGGTAGAGAAAGCCATATTGTTTGTCGTTCTTCATGGCAACGACACATTTATGCAGTTCGGATTCTGACTACCGGAATACGAGTATTAGAAACAGATGAATGAATAATTTGTATCGAGGCACTTCACAAAGACGTATGCATTAGATTTGGTTTCATTATGAAAATGCTCTATTCGGCATTAAAGCCAGGTGATATATTACCTCATGAAATACATTTAAAAAATACCATTACATGCAGAATCAATGTCAATCTATGTGATACCTTATCATTTCAAAATCTTCAATCATTAAACCAACATCTCAGTGAAAGAAATGATGTAATACGGTAGGTGTGCATTGCATTCAATAAACCCGTTTACTAATTTTAAAGAGAAGGTCGAGTAGTGGGAAGAGGTAGAAAATAATTTGTGAGTGTTATCATTGTATTATGCAAGGGTGGAAGTACAGTACATCAGATAAACAATGTTCCCAGAAAAGCGTGGCTCTTCAAATGCCTTAATATTCTAAAGATGTCATGTAACATCATAAAAATCGGGATGGATTTTTATGGCAAATGTTTGTGTAGTCCCATATACATCTTTCTGTGTAAAGTGCTTTACCAAGACTGGGCCAAATTTCTTGTCGTTTTGATGATTCTAGAACCTTCACAGTTCACACCAATACCGGTACTTATATGCTAGATGATAAACCTTTTCTGATCGCTTCCACAATGTTACTTTCACAACGCAATCGCATGACCAGAACTCAACTTCATCTTTAAGCATAATTTAATCAATTTTTAAACAAACGTTTCTTGTAACAACTGAAAAGCTTGTCTGAGGCTTGCCTGACATAGCAATTATTAATGCATGCAAAGTGAATTCCATCCATAGAGATGCTATTTGGCATAGCAAGTGAATTCAATAGTTGATAATCAAGGGTTAGGAGAGAAACTTGCATATATTGAAATACATTAGTCAACAGGTCTTATATCAACTTACATATCAGTCCATTAAAAATAAACATTTAACAATCACTTGGTCATCTACACACTGGTTATTTTGCCCTTCATAACACCAGACTGATCAAACTTAGTTCGAACTTTCTTCTTGTACTCTACCATAGCAGACCTCTGTTTTTTTGTAGATAACATTTTGAAGTCCGCAAAGATCAAGTCCATGGTAGCATTCAGCCATGCATTTCTAATCGACATGTTTAGAGATTGGTCATCAATCTAGCATTAATAGCATACCACTTCAGTTAATAGATAATGGTTTCAACATAGTTCATCATCTCATTTCTTGGAGCACTTTTACTTGACCTTCACAAACCAGCACAGATTTTTGTATTCATCCTCACAAGTAATATTTACAGAGTCTGAAAATTGGTATTTCATCTTTTTTTTATTAAATCAGTCGCATCCAACATTTGTCAGATACAAAAGGAGGAAGGAAATAGAATATATGAGTATATCAAGGATTTGTTTTCTTCTTCCAAGTCTCTACTTTGTATTTACACTGTAATGATGGCTTACGTTCAGTTTTATATCAAATAAAGAGGCTCATTAGGCTCTGTCTTTTGAAGGTCATACGGAGCAGCCTAATAAACGATACACATACTCCCGTCGTTTACCTTTGTGAAGATGTGATCTTCTGTGTGCGTACATGTAATGCTTAACCTGTGCGAGAACATTGAAGTCGCAAAACCAGCAACAAATTTTTGAGCTTTCTTGGAGTACCCTGCAAGTGCTCTTTAATGCCCGATGTTTTTTTGGAAGAAAAAAAACTAATTC
This sequence comes from Hemicentrotus pulcherrimus, assembly GCA_003118195.1. Classification (NCBI taxonomy): domain Eukaryota; kingdom Metazoa; phylum Echinodermata; class Echinoidea; order Camarodonta; family Strongylocentrotidae; genus Hemicentrotus; species Hemicentrotus pulcherrimus. The sequence goes on along the minus strand of BEXV01003616.1, from coordinate 18,647 downwards.
AAGTCATCAAAACACAGTAAGCATGTACATTGTATGGACATCATTTGGGCAACTGCAAAAGAAACTTAAAGCTTGTCTGTACTAGTGTGGCCAGGGGGATCAGACCTCCCTGCAAGGTCACTGATACTGTAGGTGGTTATCTTATCAAATCAGCTCTCAATTAACATATTAAGAAAAAGAGGATCATGGGGGACCAACAGGCACCGATTAGGCATTGTTTGCTATACAGAGGGCACAAGAAGCTATAAATAGTGCAGTGGGGCTTTAAATCTGTACCTTTTGGCTCAATTATTGAGTGTGGTTCAACAGGCTTTTTTTCGCCAGACTGATCTTATACATGGCATGCTCCAATGTTCAATAGAACAAAATCAGAATTTCCTATTAAAGTGATGTTATATTTAACAGGGGCTGCATAAAGAGGTTGAATCAAAATGGCATGAGGGAAATTCTGAATTTGGAGGTGAAACAGATGCAATAATTGTCATATAACATTAAGGGTATTTGTGATCCCATACCTTACTGTTTTGGAGTCTCGATTACAATCAGACTTATTGCGTTTCGCGTCAGATCTGTGTAGCTAAGACAATGAAAACAATGGGTTCGTGCAGGGAAGAGAGGTGCTCAGTCTAATTCACTTTTTCGCACGTTATACCGGGCAAAAACAGGTGTTGTACTCCACGTGCATGCCCATATAACAACATGTTAAGTGTCATGTGATAGCTTCTCTGCTGACGGGATGCTCTCTATTACAAACACCCTATTTTATATAATTATTTGTATGACATACCAGGACATACAAAGATAGTAAAATTGAGAAAATATAAAATATCATCCTGCCTTGTTACAAGATTAAGACCATATCCTCACATATAACTGCAACATATGACATAATAAATTCTTAATTTTTTTCACAGTATTTTAATAACCAAACTTCGCTCAGTTCAACATGTAAGAAATATACACTTCGTTGTCAATCACAGTTTATAGTTTACATGAATATAAATAGTCTTGAACATGGATAATTCCACTCATCTGCTCACAGGATTTGGAAAATAGTTGAAAAGAAAAAGCAACACGAAGTCTGGGTAGTAGTGAGGAGGTAGACTAACATGTTCCTTTCATTTTTCAGGCTATTCAAGCTTCTCCATTTTGAACGTTTTTAAAACGTGAAAAACATCAAGCTTTCAAGCTTCTCCATTTTGAACATTTTGAACGTTTTAAAAACGTAAAAAAACGTTGCATTCAGTCATCATGGGTCCTCTAAAATCCTGCACTTGCTATACACCTGCAAGCAGGAAAACCCAGTGTGAATGCTCCGGATTGGTAAAGGTGAACAGACCCTGTGTACTGCATCTATTTCAATGAGAATATAGAGTCAATGCAAGACGAAAATTCCTACAAATGTAAGTACATACATTACTAGGGGATTGGTGCAATGAGGTGCTTACCCACAGGCGTGTCACTCTGAAAAACATGTTGTTACATAACACATGAGGTCGGAGGGTCAGACTTGTCTAGAGCATAGCATATTGAGAGTGATAGTTGTGACATATACATCTACTCGTATGCAAGATGGGTTGGAGGTTTAATCATGTTGCTCCAAATAGTTCCCTGGACCCTCTCATGTATAATCTCTATGAGAGGGATCTATTTTTGGGCTTCATTAAATGCCAGACTGATCAGCAGCAACTTCCGGTGACGCAACTCTTTCTCTCAAGTGGCTATGGCCTAGAGCTATCATTCCACCAAGTCATTGGCTAAATTTGATATTTTTGGATAAAAATTATGCCAATAGACCAGTTCATGGTTAGCCCATGTCCCAAATGACCCTGAATATCAAAAGATCTTCAAAACATTAGGAGGGCCCACTTTGTTCATTTTGAAATTATCACTCCTACACCTATGGATGTGCTACATAAGTAGCATTTGTTTCCTCTTTTCAGAGAATACTTCCACCTGTGTATCATGGAGTGCACTGCTTGTGCATAAATGAATAATGTTCACATACGTATTCAGTATTTTTTCTCTGTGTATTTCACAATTTGGTCGGCAATGACCTTTATTTGCTCATGCTCAGACTGCAACTATAAACTGGCTTATTGCATGTGACACAATTTTTCACAGATATAGGGTTAGCACCTCATTGTAACCCAGTCATACTGCCTACTACTACCAATCAACCAACAAAATGACTCAAAACATAACCAAATCTTATTTTTGCCATGAACCAATCAAGCAAACTGTCCACAAATAGTCCTAGGACAATCTGCAACAAGCCTCCAGGAAAGTGTCAGTGTAGGCCCTTTCAAGCATGTAAAGAAGTTAAATAATTCACAGCCTGACAAATTCTGAAAATGACTCAACCGCTTGGAGATCGATATCACCTGTAATACCGGGTAGTCTTACATACTGTAACACTGACTGTAACTCAATATTATATATCCAACGGCCGACAGTTTTGTTGATTATTGGTTGGTTAAAGGTTGGTTTACGTTTGGTTTGGCAGTGTCACTGGGGTTTTACACTAACCCCCCTTATAAGCTGCTACCCCTATTCTATCTAGACCTCGACCATACAAACGCACACACGATGGCTAGCGCTGACAGACCTGCTATTGCAATGAAGCCTACACCGGGGTTCTCTATCCTGAAGTTCAGCGCTGAAATCTGTAGGAAGGACAAAGAGAAAAATACATGAAAAGAAATTATGATCGCTTTGAAGGGAATTGAAGATGAATAACTCCTTTCTGGCTCTAAACAGACAATATCAGCAAAACTACATGATTGCTGAGCAAACTTTATTTTTATTATTTTTTTTTTTTTATTTCAATTTTTTCTTTTTGTTTGCAGGTCAGTTTGAAAACAATGTAGGCTTAAGCTAAAGCGGTTAAGCCCCACTGAACTACTTGTAGCTACTTGCTCCCTCTATATTAAAAAAAAATGTGTAAGCGCTGCCCGTTGATCCCCCATGATCCTCTTTTTCTTAATTGAGAGCTGAGTTGATGAGATAACGACCTGTCAGTGGCCACGCTGGGTGGTCTAATCCCTCCTGGCCAAACTAGTGCAGACAGGCATTAAAAGACACTATAAAATGGGTTCAACAATGAAGCCGATGAGAAGCGTCAAAATGGATCACGTGTGCGAGCAATAATTTGTACCACATGCACTGGAGTTTATTTTGGTGATAACAACCATAAATTTCTCAACTTTATACTCATATTGTAGACCAATCTTATAAAACAAATAATACATTTTTTTAGCTCGTGCATTAGTGATATGCACTGCACTTGGTTAAGTCACGATGAGATGGACAATGAACTCGACAAGTCTTGTTCAGTATCCCACTGTGACTTAATGTGAGTGCAGTGCATATTCATTATAATGCACTCACAAACATGTATTATTTGTATACTTACCCAACCTCCTTGTTGTGCTATCCATGTTGCGATTCTCTCTGAGATGATGAAACGCACCAGATCGCTGATGATCTTGTGAAAGAAATCGCCCACACTCGTCATCACGTCTCTAGCGATGCGGTAACCGAACATGAGAAGTGCCGAAATACGCCCCCAGTTGATGCCCTTGATAAATAATCTAGAAGATACGAAGAGGGGGTAATGAAATAGAGAAAGTGGTAATTCAAAGGGAAAATAATGGTGAGTGTTGGTTGACTGGAAGAGGTTTGGAGAGGGGGGAGAAGGGGAGGGCCGGAGGGGGGAGGGTCAGAATATTGCCATAATCCCAATATTAGGGGAGGGTCAGAATATTGCCATAATCCCAATATTGAGAGGACGTAAAGCTGTTGGCTCCCTGGTTGCATATGATATGCTTTCTTAACAGTCAGGTAAAACAAACAAACTTCTCAGCAGTTCTCTCAGCAGTTTACATATATAAATGCCACTCTTTACCCAGATGAAGTACCGGTATACAGATAATTGGAAGGAAGTTCTACTTTGCATGCTTGAGCTCAGCTAAAGCCAGGCCCACATTAACGTACATGTATGAATGTAGTGCAAAGAGACATTCTTTCACAAGTATTAAAACAGAATATATTATTTTCATTAATTTACAACTTTTAATAGCAAAGATACATGTATGCAACCACTACATGTACATTACTAATCCTGACACTGTTTAGAGATCTGAAAACAAAATGCATTCTTTATTGTGTGTAAGACTAATAAGAGATATTTAGAGCATGTTGGTGTTTGCCATGACAAAACTAAAAATCAAAGTCCAAATTCTAATGAGATTTGGCATACATGTCCATCACATTCCAGATTTTACAATATAATTTCAGAATAACATGAAAAAATAAGACTAATTAAAGGAATACAAAGAAGTTTCTTTTTCACCTTCAAGTTAAAAATGTTGGCCTACAGACATACAATGAGGCTCCCTATCATAATGGAAAAATTAATAAATGGTGAAAGAACTTTACCTTCTAGCTACACCGGCAAATGCTTGATAGGCGGTTGAGGGGGTTATGTGTAGCATCTGGATCATCTGGCGGAACTCTCCCTCGTACTGGGCATCTATTTGGTCTCCAATCTGAGCTAGTCTCCTCCCCACTCTCGACGTCGGACTGTGATTGGACGCGAGAAAATGATAACAATGATATAGATAGGTTATTTATAATGCCCCAACTCCTAATTAAAAATGTGCTCAAGGCACAAAAGAAAAGTAGGAACTAGACTAGAAACATGAAAAAACACAAAATCACAATAAGTTAGAAACTTTGAGATGTACTTTGTAAGCTTTAAAAAAAAGTCAGATATCAACAGGATAGAAATGGAAAGAAATCCAGTGAAACTTGCGTAGAAATACCAGCCTAGGGAGACCTGAAAAACGGTACATATACAGTCCAACCATCATACAAACACTTAACAACCGCCGTCGTCAACAAAAAAGCTGCGCCTTATGTCTCGGTTTTTGCTATGCAGGCGAGTCAAAAAATGATAGAAAAAAACTTTGATGCACATGTGTAATTAGTTCTTAAAATAAAATGTGACAATGTGCATTGTACATGTACATGTACATGTACATTTACTGGCACAGACTATCCCAATATTGCATGTACAAACATGTTGTATTTTGGATGATGGATTAGCTGTGATGCATGCATACGTACATGTACTGTACAATGAATATTGCTACTGTACACTACGCATCATGGGCATAGGGGTGTAATTGTTCTAAACTTGTTCAGACAACATCATCTACAATATTCTACATGTACTGTACATGTACATGTACATGTACATCTCAGTGATCTCACATGCATGGAAAGTGCATGTTAAAGGTACTATGTCCCATTTGCAGGCCAAAAAAATGAAAAAGTTAAATTTCAACTGCATTTGAAAGATACCGGTAATACTAATTTAGAACTTCCCTAAAAAAGGAGGGGCTTGAAAATGTCTTCAAGTGGGAAAATAACGATTATAAGTTGTCAAATTGACTTTAGGGCTACAGAGCCCAAAAGTAATAGTCTTGATTTTCAGACAATTGTATTGAATGGTCATACGTTTTATGCTGCGCAAAGATTCAATCAGTTTAATCTTGGCCATCACAAGAAGTTGGTTATTGATTTAGACAAATGCTCATGTACCCTTTGCAACTCTTTGCATGTATGTTATTACCAAAGAAGAAAAAAGCCAGTCAGTCACTCAATAGTGTCTGACAGTGAAGTCTAGCAAGTAAACGGGTTTCCGTGCATAGTTTGAATATGAGGACACTGCTAACGTTTAAATTTCACAGGTAGGACATACATGTACATGACATATTCATAATTCCTGCAAAGTTCTACAGCAGTTTAGGTTGGCTGCAAAAGGGACATACATGTAGTACCTTTAACCTAAATAGTGTACATGTACATTGTGTACATGTACAAATGTACGTGTAGGCCTACCATACTTCTGAACAGGACATTGCTGTATTAATTGTTTATATTATATATGGATTACTCTGTACTTCCTCGTCAAATATTTAGCACTCGCCATACATGTACAGTGCAAACATTCACATTCAAGCTAATTAATTCATACACAAGAAATCCATAGTTCCTGTTTGGATTATCAATTCAAAAGAAAAAAGAAAATGCAGTCAAACATGATGGGTTTCTGTGCATGCATACTGTAGTGGTATGACTGATTGAAAAGAAGTACTGGTAAAGATGCCTGTTTCTTAGAAAATAAATATATTTGAACATTTTGGGTGCTAGAGTCCAGACTCCAGAGTCCATATTAGTTATTAATGAAATGAATTTTTCTACGTGCAAATCTGCATGAAACCTGTGGAGACTGCGAATACCCATTTTCCACCAGACAAAAAAATCAGTGAGAAAATGTAAATGAAATAGACCTCCTATAGGACTGTGTATAAAGTCAAGAACTAATGTGAAAAGGAATGCTCACATTTGTCACTTATTTCTAGTACTAAAATTTGTCAAGGAAGTTATTCAAGCAGAGAAATTCTATTTTCAACATTGAAAACTCAAATATGAATCTCTTCTTTCCCAAAAGATGTGCAGGAGGCCTACAGTAAACAAGAATAAAATGTTTGGTTTTGAAGATTTGTTAGTACATGTATACATGTAGTATGTTAGATTTCTTTGGTTTTTCTTTTCTAAATCTTTCTTCCTATTTTTTTTTTTGGGGGGGGGGGAGGGGATGCAAACTAAAATGTCATCAAAAATTACATGTACGTGTACACATAGTAAATGTACATGTAAATATAAAATCAACACCAATATCATTTGATTAATAATAATGAATTATAAATTATAATAATAATAATAGTACAAAAATAAAAACTGTGCTTATCAAGCACTTACCACCGAAGTCTCAAAGTGCTATGAATCTAAATAAACTAGGAATTACCTTAAAGGGTCTGCAGTGAAATTCTGTAACTCTGGTATCCTTGGTGTTGATATATTAATATCATTCGTCTGGTCCTGCATGTCCATTGCCAGCCTCTGGTGGAAGAAGTTTCTGACGATCATCTCCGTCTGTTCAATCACGTTCTCCTCCGTGTCCTCCTGCACTGTCTGGGTAACCGTTGAGGTACCCGTTGCCATGCTGATTTCTATTTATCGTCCTCCACAACAAAAACAAGTTGATTTTGTTCAAAGCGTGCCAGCAAAGGCCTGCCTTTCTTCTTGTCTACCCTCCTCTTCAAACTCAGATCTCTATGTGAAAGTACCACAATTGTACTACCAGGTAAGTCTTTCCTGTATGCTCAAACACAGTTCTCAGTACATGGGGCTCTAGAACAAATTACAGGATACTCTTCTCAGTAGGCTAATAAAGCCTTTTCTAAAAGAATATTTCTCTTTTTAATAATCTTTACAGAATACATTTCCTGGTCTCATCTCCTCCGAATACAGGTTCTTGTCCAATTTAAGTGTTTCTCGCCCAAAGAAGTCATATAAGATGTAATTCTCTCTTTCACTTGCTAACTGTACAATGCGGTATGCAGTGATCCACATACTTAGCTACATATACCGGTAGATATCTTTACACGTGGTACAAACAAGTAGAGCAGGTAGAATTCCCAATTGGTGGAATTCCCAATTGGGCACACACAAAGCTCAAAGAACCAAGTTCTTGGAATGTCATGGACCCACGTATGAATTGACAAAAGGGAAAACCCCCTTTGTAACGATCCTCAGACTGGTTTCAGGGTTCAAAGTCTACAGCATTCTCTCTCTGTGTACTTCTTTCTCAATGACGTCACATTGAATTGCTCTCCCTCACTTGAACCTGTGGCAAAGAGAAAGTAAAAAAGGAAAAAATTATTCAAATAAACTACCGGTATTAAAAAATACTACCGGTACTAATAATAAGCTTCATATCTACATTTTCCAAAGGATGAAAGACACCGACTCTTTAATAGTTCAGAAAAAATTAAGAATTGTAGAGGTATGACTTCGTATATTTTATGAAGAAGTCAAGTAACATATTATTTCTTGGAAATGCAGGGAGTTTGCTCCCTAGGCGTGAGGCAACAGATTGCAACTTTGCAAAAATTTGAAGCCAACCTGTATGCATGCAGTGGGTACCGTACAATGTTCAAGCTTCAAGTTTAAAAATCAAGCTATACAAAACTTGTAACACTTCAAAGAGTTGTAGTTTACAATAATTGCACAATTTTTGATTGCAGGCATAAGAGATTTGACTCAGGCTGATTTGACTAATACATGTCGGCAGAGTTGACTGTAATCAACATCAAATATACTTTGTATAAAATCTATTGCCGAAGATACTGTTGAGTTGAATTTTTGCCTATGATTTGGGCTTTTGGAAACCGCTGAGAGCCTGAGACTGTACAGGTGTACAGGTACCGGTATGCTCATTTTTCTTCCAAGCATTTTTGGCACGCATCTGTACATGTCGGCTACACATGAAAAATGCCGAAAAAATATATATTTATACATGTATAAACATACATGTACTACACAATAGTGATTCTACTCACAGAAAACAGATATTTTCATGCACTGCTCAGGTACGTCTTTCTGAGAATTAGAAACAGGAAGAATACAATCTTTCCTAATTCTTGGTAAAACAGTGCAAGACAGCCTGGCCATGACAGAGTATGCAACACTGACCAAGAAACTTCCCTGCACAACATGCTAGACTTCCTAGTCCAGACATCTCCTTTGTTTATTATCCAAAGTTATCATAACAAAGCCATGTCCTGCAACATTATCAACAAGCTCCTACTTGTTATTAGTCATCCTTTGTTCTGGGGACAAAAGACTACCACAGCCCATCAGCTGGTAGACTTGTTTACCACAAAGTGATAGTACATGTACATGTATACCGGTAGTTTCCATTTGCAGACCCTTTCAGAATACAGTATTAACATTTTTTTTTTTTTTAACATTCCTGCTAACTGCTAGAAAGCATTTGTATGCTTGTAGGTACACTGTACCAAGAAAAAAGGACTTTCAATATTTTCTGAGGGAATTGGTAATGAGAATCAATCCCTTACCAGATCAACCAAAGGACACTAGTGCATCAGATGCGGTTTTGAACCCGGGAACTCTCGCTTAATATGAGACCACTGCTCTACAAACAAAGCCATCGCACCTCCACTATGGACTTCTACATTGAAAAATAATTGGTTTCATTATATTTTCCAGACTGATATTAGAGTGAGTGTTCAAGGACTTGCTTGTACATGTACATGTACATGTACATTCATGTAGATGCACAATAAAATAGACATTTTCTCTGCATCTGTACATGTACATGTAGTCTGTCCAGGGATTGTTAGTTTAAATATCCCTGGTCTGTCTGATCACTAAAAGCAACAATTTCTTCCATTTTTAACACATATCAAAAATGAAACATTTGAATTATCTACCCAGGCCGCGAACATCACAATTCTTATCCCTTTTCTCTTCCTTTGGGTTTACATCAATTCTAATCTTACATACAAATGACCATATTCATGTTGTAATTTTTGTTTACACTATTGTACATGTGCATGTATACATGTATGTACATGTATATTAAAGGAAAAGTAACACATGTAGCTGAAATTTAACAGGCTTTCTGTTTGATTTACAGCTAGCAATAGGACTGACAAGTACAGTTTAACGGTCATATATTGCATTGTATTAAACAAACATGCACAAAGGTATTATTATGAATAAGTTGTGCAAGAATGACCAGTGCTAAATAGGGAACAGAGATTTATTATGTAGACTAAGCACTGTCTGTGTGTAACACCAACAGTGTTGGGGATTGCACCATCCATGCTTCTAAATATAGTACAGTGCTTTCCAACAGATACCGGTACATGTGTTATGAATGACATCACAATGGCCTTTGGCAAGTTTTTGAGTTATTAGATCATCTTTGTCTTTGTCATACAGAGAAAATTACATGTACAGGGTGTAGTCAAAATGAATTACATATAATTTTTTTGAAACAGCACTGAACCAGATTATAGACGAGTTTGAAATTGTGTCTTCAAATAAGTTGACATGAATATCCATGTAGTGTAAGACATGTACATGTACATGTACATGGTAGTTTGGTATGAGATTTAAAGCCAAGACTACATAGATTTTCTCTTTACTTACACCGTACGTTTATGACAATCATTCCACATTTTGTGGCTCGGATTAATAACTTTTCATTCAAAGCCCTAAAAAAATATGCCAAATGCATGAGTTCAAATGGCAACAAATTCTGCACACATTGCATCCATTTTTGTTTCATGACTACCTGTACTTTATATTGCATTTGATATAACTTAACCCTGTAAGTTAGGGCTCTGATCGGATCGGAAGATCGGAGCGACACCCTCGCACCTTTGATCGGTATCGGATCAGAAGATCGACCAAAAAAATCGGCCGATGCATTGCATACATGTACATGTACCTACATTATAATCCAAGATGGCGGCCCGCATGTTTTGCCTCTGCTCTTAGAACAATATTATTAATATCAAAGTCATGAAAAGGCACTAAATATCAACGAACATGGTCTACAACAACTCCAAATGACAAAATAATCCCAGCCATGATTTTTTTTTGAGCATTTGATGGCCAAAAGCGTAAGTATTTTCGTCATTAAAAAGAAACAAATACCTACACATGTAGATCTAGGTCTTCATTTAATAATCCAAGATGGCAGCCCGCATGTTTTGCATCTGCTCTTACGACCAATATTATTAATTTCAAAGTCATGAAAAGGCACTAAATATCGACAAACATGGTCTACAACAACTCAACATGACAAAATAATCCCAGCCATGATTTTTTTAAAAGCATTTGATAGCTAAAAACTTGAAAATTTTTGGCATTAAAAAAAAAAAAATTCTGCCGATTTTTTTTCGATCATTTCTATTGATTGGCGATCGGCAATTATTATCCGATCACCCCTGATCGGATCAGTATCGGCGTCCGATCCGATGATCATTTAGAGGGTTAATTTGATACCAGGAATTTTAAAGGGCCACTCTAACCAAAACAGGCTAAAAAATGGGGGAAAAATGACATACTTATTACCGGTACTGAGATTCCGAACATGACAATGAGTTTTCTTAGAAATCATCAATAATTCTGTAATCTAGCTTGAAAAATGACGACTCAGAATGCGCAGAAAAAAGCGCAGTTTCGGTGATGACACATTTGACATCACTGCAGGCGCCTCTCCGGTGAAAGGGAGGGTGATTTAGGCATTGAAATGTGTATTAATGTTTTGAAAGGCTACGTTTTTATAGTTGGGTTAGATTGCATGCCTGTTAGATTGGCCCTTTAAAAAGGACCAACAAATTGAAATCTTAATCGGCAACATGTTAAAGGAAACCAAAACCTTCGTACTAAGTTACTTTTACTGTAAAGTTTAAGATATTTAAAAAATATCAGTGAGAATTTGAACAAAATCGGGCAAGGAATAAGGAAGTGAGAGCCTTTTGAAATGACTAGTCACTAGAGGGCGATATTCAATTTGATGACATCATCGGTAAACAACTCTCCATGCCTTTTGTACATCAAATT
>BEXV01003615.1:2615-19689 GCA_003118195.1 Hemicentrotus pulcherrimus | reverse complement strand
ATAATGTGTCAGCGTTGCTGGCTGATGGAAATTATATTTCATGTTATGACAATATTGATTGTTATTCAACAAAATCTGTTTATTTGAATTCATCAATATTATAAATGACTGAAGTATTAATTTTTCTTTTCTTTTCTTTCTTTCAGGGCTATGTTTTGGTTTCGTCTGATGACAAAATAAAACTTTGAACTAAAAAATACTCCACGTCTACACTTTCCTTCATTGGAAGTTTACCCACGTCATTATCATCCGACAAAGGTGTACCCTTCTTATTTCAGAGGTGATATATTGACGTCATGGCAAACGGCTCAATCTTGTACCCATTGCTCGTCGCTTGTCTCCTCGTCAGCTCGTCCTTTCAATCTGTACATCGACACGATGGAGATTCGCCGATGATATCCTTAATACTAGACATAGACAAATCTTTCCATGGATGCGATCAGAATCCTGAACTGAAAAAAGCTTCTTGCAGCAATAAAGGCCTGGATACGGTTCCCCAGAAACTTTATGATGATACCAAGGTGCTTGACTTGTCTCATAACAATATCACCATACTTTTGAACTCCTCGTTTAAAGTATACCCTCTAATTAACTCCTTGGACATTTCTCACAACGATGTAAGATTGATAGAATCGGGCGCTTTTTACCCCCTCAAGGGCTTAATTAACCTGTCTCTATTGATGAACCAGCGTCTTGTGCTTCCAGCAACAGGCATCTTTATGATGTCTTCACAGCTTTCCAGGCTCGATTTAACGTCAACAAACTTGGAGTCGCTTCCCAATGACATTCTAAAATGGAGTCCACACCTAGATACTCTGTCTCTGTTAACCAACCGGCTCTCCTTCATCAATGTGAGTTCTTGTTGCATGGCCGACCAGGTATACATGACTGCTAATCAAATAAAACACCTTACGGCGGGAGATTTCACCTTTGTGTGCAACACTACCATTCTCAATCTTATACAAAACCCTATCCAATCCGTAGACCCTGATGTGATCGCATCATTACATGTTCGCTCTCTCATGCTTGGTGGCTACCCTTTGAGTGACGAGGTGTTAACGAACATCATCCTCGGAATCTCGAAATCTGACATCGATGAGCTTATAATCCAGAGGGGCTCTGTTGGTGCGTTTCCTAAAGGTTTCTTTGATCCATTGCGCGATTCTTCTCTCTCTCTTCTGTACTTAGAAAGAAACAGACTTAAAAGCCTCCATCCTTTAGTCTTCTCGAATTTAACAAAACTCAAAGAATTAATTTTCAATTATAACGAACTCCCCATCGACATAATTCAACCGGACTTTTTCGAGGGCATGAAGGCATTAAAGGTACTAATAATCAACAACAATCAAGTAACACAAATAAATCCTCAAAACCAGACTTGGACAGTTGACTTATCGGAGTTAGACATATCCGGTAATATGATTACAAACATATCTACATCTGTATTTCGGGGTTTAGGAAATTTAACTTTATTAAACATGAGCTATAACCGACTACTTGGTGTCTTTGAGCTGACGGCCTTTTCGGGACTTCACAATATTCAAACCATTGATTTGTCCGGATGTCAATTATATACAATTCTGGAATTGAACACCCCAATATTAAGATCACTTTTCCTTAACTCTATTAATCCGTTAGGCGTCGGGGTTAGTATCAAACCAGCCTCGTTTCAACATTTACATTCCCTTATTAAGTTAGACATGAAAGACTCTGGGCTTGACATTACTAATAACATATGGAATGGAAACGCGTCTGTTTTCGATGGATTATTGCATCTTAATCATTTGGATTTGAGTAAAAACACTTTCCCGAGTTTTTTACCGCCAGGGGTATTTCGGCAACTCTCCGTTTTACAAGAGCTAAATCTAGAATATTGCCAAATTAGAAATCTACATCCTCTTGTCTTCTCGGGGTTAGACTCGCTTCAGAAGTTGAGTTTGAAAGGAAACAACATCCAGCATATTCATGATGATGTATTGTCGGGGTTGGGTCAAGTAAACATTATAGACTTTGAAGGAAACCAGATCATATACTTGGATGAGCTAATGTTCTCAAATAACCGGAATCTCACAAATCTTTCTTTGGCCGACAACAAATTAACGCGCTTTAATCAAAAGACTTTCAAGCCGATCCTTTCGTCCATTTCTTCACTTGATCTATCAATGAACCCAATTGATTGTAACTGTGATCTAAAGTGGCTTATTTATTGGATAAATAAGCCTATTCACCTGCTCTACAGGGACAAAACTATTTGTTCGTCAGAATCTCTGGAGCCTTTTCGTGAGAAACCCCTGCTTGATGTTGATCCAAATGAACTCTGTACAATAAATGGTCTATTGTTTCTGATTCCCCTCGCCTCCATTGGCTTGGTTGTAATCAGCGTCCTGTTGTATCACTACCGATGGCAGTTGAGGTACAAACTCTTTCTCTTAAAACTGGCCGCAGTGGGCCATAAGGAGATGCGAGACGCTCGAGACCACAATGACTACGAGTTTGACGTGAACATCATTTTCTTCGACGATGGCGAAGAGGACGAAGATTGGATTCGCGAACAGCTCCGACCGGCTCTCGGAGAACGGCTACCACAGTTTCAGAGGAACGTCTTTGGTGACGAAGACCTTGTATTTGGTATGCATTATTTAGATTCCGTCGATTACGTGGTGAGCCACAGTTACAAGACCATCATAGTGCTTAGCAGAGCTGCTGTGCAAGACCGCTGGTTCATACTCAAGTTCCGGACGGCCATGGACCACGTGAGTGACACTTTGACTGAATTTGTAGTCGTGGTCTTCCTCGAAGACATCCCAGATGACGAAATGCCATTCTTGGCGAGGTTGTATCTTAATGATGGCAGACCCTATATCCACTGGACTGAGGACGCAAGAGGACAAGAATGTTTCTGGGATGAATTGACCAAAAATCTGACCATTAATCTAAGGACAAATGACTTCATCCCAGACGAGTAGTATAACAGTCATGTAGGGACCTAGAGAAAGTAAAGAAAGTGTTTGTCGTCGTCATTATCATCATCACCATCATCACCATCATCACCATCGCCATTAGCATTATTGTTTCTGATGTTCTTGTTTTCGTTTCTGTCAAAGGTTTACATTGGAACTTAAAGCTGTAAGAAAATCGGTTAGATAATTGGCAATCATAGAATTAATGTGTATCCTCGTGGTATGATGGTTTTATGGCATGGTTGGATGCAAATCTTTTTAATACTTGCATGCTTGAGGAGTCCTGAAAAGGACTCTGGGTAATCTTTCTTGAGGGTTTTGTAGTCCTGAAAAAGACTGTTGGTTATCTTAGCTACGTTCTAAGGAGAACTATAGCGCTTGGAGAGGATGAGGGCGGGAGTAGCTCGACTTTTCGAACACTCGTGACGACGGATAGTTAACCTGTTCGAAACGTCGAGCCCCTTCCGCCCTCATCCTCTCCGAACGTATTACAACAAAATTCATGTGTATCTGTGTTTCTCATAGTTTAGACGAACAGGTGAAAAATATGGATGAACGGAGCGATAAAGGAGGAGGATGGGGGAGTCCCCGTCGAATTTGAATATTTTTAAACATGCATGATCACTGATGAGAAATGCGATATCCTGAAAAGTAGCAATCTGTTGTCTTTTCAAAACGAACTTACAGAAGATAATTATGGAATGAGAGGGGTTTTCATCTTTCAGGCAGGAAAATTTAGGACATTATTTTTACCCGGAAATATAAACATAAAAACTAATATAACTGTCAAAGGTGTCCTCATGAAAGCCCTTGGAAATGTAGTCATACAATGAACAATGTTTCCCGTGCAATAAGAGAGGGGGAGGGAGATAGTGACAACAATTTGTACTATGTCAAAATGGCATTTACATCACCACCCCCTTCTTTTTAGACCTGTTATAGAGTAATGGCGATTTTCTGTTTGATTATTCTAGTCATGAGTCTAGCTACTGTCCACAATATAAATATTTATTTCGTGATTTCTGTCATAGTCTGTGCTAGATATTTAAATTTCTTTTTGAAACGATATCTGCTCTTAGGCTGACGGGTGTTTTCGATACCTCGAACCCCGCCACCCTAGTTACACATGCGTACATGACTTCGTGAATGTTATCACTATTACTTGGAAGAGATGAAAACACAACAATAATCATAATAATAATAATCTTTTGTCCACTCCAAATTTTATTAAACCGAAAATGGGTATTCTTTTTGCACAATTGATCGTGAGCCCGGCAGCCACGGATCAGCGCCAGATCGACGTTGCTCTATCCCTTATTGTTGAGTACTAAACAAGGTAGCTTTTTAACGTCTTTTGGTATGACGCGGCCGGGGTTCGAACCCACGACCTATCCGGTTATGAGGCGGACGCTCGACTGACTGAGCCAACACACTGGTATGATATCAAGAGAAAGAAAATGGATTTGGAGAGGAAGTGAATGAAAGGGGAGGTAATTAATCACATGTAAATCAAAACGAAGAGAGAAATAAATATGGTGGAGTGGAAAACAGATACAGGGAGAATGGAGGTGTATATAGAGAATGATATGTGTGTTTGTGTGCGTGCGTGCGTTCAATTACTATACTCATTAGAAAACAACGAGAATTTCAATTTAAATTATTGCATGGAGCTATACAGTATATACTAATGAGCATCTTCATAGTTTCGATTTTGTCGGTGATAATTTATTAGTTTTGTAAACGGGAAATAGTGCAATGGTACATCTTTAAACATTTAGAATAGCGAGATATATTTGTTGGGTTGGCAGGTAGTTCATATAGAATATAGATATGTAATACTATAATTTTCATGACGAAGTATGTTATATTTATGTCAAGATTGGGGGGGGGGGGCAACTACCAACTTCAGAAAAGATGAAGAAAACCATTTTTGTAATTTTAGGGATGAGGAAAAGAAAATAGCCATTAGAATGGAAAGCTGGAAGTACCTTTTCTGAAGTGGGAGCAACTTAGTATTGATTAAGATTTATTTTCCTCTCCACCGTGAGTTTGTTAAAGTGTAGCCTGGTTAACTTACTTATTTAGTATATTTCTTGAGTTGAGAATGTTAGCAGACATCCACTGAGTGAGTACTCTGTGTGGGTGTTTGTGTGTGTGTGAATTTTACATTCATCAAGTTAATATAATTATGTTATTAGGATGAAAAAGAATTATATTTTGAGAGTTTTTGTATTGTTATAATATTGATTACAAATAAAATTTATGGAAAAGCAAAAAGGAGAATGTTTGGGTGGGTGCGTGTGTAGTTACTACGGGAAATTTTTGATGTTTGCTGTTCCAAACACATCAAGCAAAATAGTCATCGAATCAAAAAGTCCTTTGACATTCTTTTCTAGATGGAAATTCCTGCAAGACTCATTATTATATTTTAATCTGCCAATGACATTATAGCGGGAGGGAGAATCAACTTAAGATTGGTAAAGGGATAGTTGAGCTTTGGTATGGAAAGTACAGTTTTGGTCAAACTAAATGTGAGAAACCAAAACCTGCACCATTACATTTCAAACTGATACTTATAGCTGCATCATGCTCGAAAGATATACACAAATTACAAACGACTCAGTAATAACCCTGTTGTTAATTAAGAGAGCCGCTAAACCACATGTTGGCATTCTCTCAAAAGTCATTGGTTTCAACCATTTTTAATAATTAAATTATACATGTTGTGTTGTGTTAAAATAATGATCAAATAGAAATATCATCAACAACTAATTAAAAACATTTGTTTGAAAAGTGTGAGCATTTTGTTGTCTTTTAACGGCTGGTTAAACAATAGCGAATATTTGTGGAACCCCACAAATATTAGAAAAGGTCATATCTATGGATATTTCAGCCGTTTTTGAACCGATTTTAAGCAAACATAAAGAGTGTTGTCATCTATATTGTATGCTCTTTCGAAGTTGACACTCAGTTTGTCATTATCTCACCCCCCCCCCCAAAAAAAAAGAAAAAAAATGTACAGCGCCCTTTATACCGAAACTCAACTATCATTGACATAAACGTCATGGTCTGATGGACCATGTTGACGTGTAAGAGGGATTATTTTGATATTCTTTAAAATTACTATAGCCATGAAATAATTATGTCATTAATACATCATGTAGGAAGGAGGCTAAATTAAAAACATTTTGTTACAGAACTTGTTGTGTGTGTAGTGTTTTTTGTTGTTGTTGTTCTTTTCTTAGATTTGGTTTATATCATGTAAACGATATGGGTTCACTCGTGGACCCTAGACCTTTTTAACACAAAGAGAGAGAAAGGGAGAGGGAGAGAGCGAGAGAGAGAGAGAGAGAGACAAATAGTGACTTTGCCTGGAAACCACATAAATCTATGTCCGATCTCCATTAGTCATACCATGATATACGGACTGGCATACTTTTTATATCGTATCAAGGTATCGTAGGTGAATAGGATATTACATACGGCTAGGCTTGTAAGCAAGGGTAAAGGAGAAATAAAAACACATTTGAAAGCAACATTCTGAAAGGAAATGTACTTTGATTGAAATCATTTGTAATGATGTTCGGGTTCTCTGTAGGTTTAACATTAAAGACAAAAAATAACCGATCACTGATGGTAAACTTACGAGCGTGGGTGCGTGGAAGCTCAAACTCATGTTCGTCGAATAGATT
Source organism: Hemicentrotus pulcherrimus (assembly GCA_003118195.1). NCBI lineage: Eukaryota > Metazoa > Echinodermata > Echinoidea > Camarodonta > Strongylocentrotidae > Hemicentrotus > Hemicentrotus pulcherrimus. Next base: position 13,037 of record BEXV01003615.1, on the reverse strand, counting down.
CTTTAGAGTAAAATTACGATGAAAGACTATTTGAAGTTGAAGCATGTCTAAATTTGGTTATCACTTCGTTTCGCTTCGATACAAACATTCCTCACTAAAATAATATACGAGACCATTTGAACAGACATATAACTGAAGTGAAACAAGGAAACACCACTCTATGTACTGTTTATGACACTTAACCTGATATTCAAGTCCGCCACCCTTAACAAGATTTTACACATATAAATGTATCATTATGTAATTCAGGAATTAAGTGAACACCCTAAAACGTAAAAAAATACATTTCTGCACTTAGTTATACTGTATGTTATATCTGAGCCTAAGAGGACTTTTAACTGGGCTGAGAGGGCTAGGCTAATGTAGAATAGATTGAAAAAACCTGAATTTACAATAACCTTTCTTTTTTGACGCGTTCTAAATAGTAGAATCCATAATTTTTTAAAGAAAAAATATGTTCTGTCAAAAAATTGAAATTACGATTTTTGACAATTTTTATGACATTTTTAGTAAATAATTCGCCTGGCAGCCACCCGCATCTTATCAATCAGTATTTTGCAAGAGTTCAAGCATGGGTGTCATGCATGACCATAAAACGCCATGAAAAATTTCATTGCAGTCATTTTGAAACCATTTTCATATGTGCAAATTGTACTGCAAGCCAAAAACGTATTGTTATATATAATGCATAATAAATCCATCATATTTGGCGATAACTTTGCGATGCCGCCATTAATGTATAATACAAAAGTATAAAGATCGCCATTTAAGACCAAGTTGAACTGTCTTAAAAACTGCGAATTTAGACGGCAATTTTCGCATGATCGGTCAGTGATAGGGTATGCATATACCTGTATATTTTTTATTTGACTGGAAAGTGCATATCTGGAATTTTCCGAATCGGAGGTGGCCCTCCCGGGGGATGGGAGCACCGTGCCCCCACACTTTTTAAGTACCCTAAAAGTGCCCTTCATTACGTAGAAAAGTGCCCCTATTAATTTGTAAAAGTACCTCTACCCCTTCTCACATTTTGATAAGTGTCCCTTTTATTTTGCCACGTGTCCCTTTTCCTTCGACAAGTTCCCATTTTCCTGTGCAATAAGTGCCTCCTTCCCCCTCTTTATGATTACTTCTTTTCATCCCTGATAACTGTCCCGTTTCATTGACATATGCCTCTTTTTCTTGTTAATAATAGCCTCTTCCCCCTTTTCATAAATCCCCCCTATAACCTCTAATAAATGCCCCTCCACTTTTCTTTCACCCAATGCACATTTTTCTTTCATTATAAGTGCCCTTTTTCATGCTCATGAGCGCCCCTTTATATATTTGGTCAGTGCCCCTTCACAGGTGCGATAAGTGTTGCTTTTCACCTCTGATAATTTCCTTTTTAACAATGATACGTGCCCCTATTTCTTTCTAATAAGGACCTTTACCCCCTTTTCATCGAAAAATGCCCATGTCCCTTTCTCATAAATGCATTATTTCAACCCTGGTGAGTGCTTTATGTGTAGGTGTCAGGATTGCCCCATTCTCACCTATGATAATTACCCTTTGTGCTTTGGCACGTGCTCCCTTTCTGTTCTAATAAGTGACTTATTCCTTTCGATAAGTGTGACCCTTTTTTCCTCTCATTATTAAACTTGCCCCTAAGTGACAAAGAGTGATTTCACCCAAATCATGATTGTACCTCGAAAGCGTAACGTCAGTAAATCAGCATATTTTGTAAAGTCATTGTGATTGAATTTGCAGTCAGAATAGCTCTGACTGTGTGTAATAGTACTCTAGCGCCATCTTATGTCACGATACAAAATTAATCCCCCACAACTAGGCGTTGTGGCNCCGAATCGGAGGTGGCCCTCCCGGTGATGGGAGCACCGTGCCCTCACACTTTTTAAGTACCCTAAAAGTGCCCCTTATTACGTAGAAAAGTGTCCCTATTGATTTCTAAAAGTGCCTCTACCCCTTATCACATTTGATAAGTGTCCCTTTTATTTTGCCACGTGTCCCTTTTCCTTCAACAAGTTCCCATTTTCCTGTGCAATAAGTGCCTCCTTCCCCCTCTTTATGATTAATCCTTTTCATCCCTGATCACTGTCCCCTTTTGACATATGCCTCTTTTTCTAGTTAATAATAGCCTCTTCCCCCTTTTCACAAATACCCCTTTAACCTCTAATAAATGCCCCTCCACTTTTCTTTCAACTAATACACATTTTTCTTTTATTATAAGTGCCCTTTTTTCATTCTAATAAGGGACCTATACCCCCTTTTCAAAATCTTATGGTTGCCCCTTTTCCATCGAAAAATGCCCATTTCCCTTTCTCATAAGTGCATTATCCCTGGTGAGTGCTTTACGTGTAGGTGTCAGGATTGCCCCATTCTCACCTATGGTAATTAGTGCTTTGCCACGTGCTCCTTCTCTGTTCTAATAAGTGACTTATCCCTTGCTATGGGTGTGATCCCTTTTTCCTCTCATTATTGAACGTGCCCCTAAGCGACTAAGAGTGATTTCACCCAAATCATGATTGTACCTCGAAAGCGTAACGTCAGTAAATCAGCATTTTTTGTAAAAAGTGTGATTGAATTTGCAGTCAGAATAGCTCTGGCCGTGTGTAATAGTACTCTAGCGCCATCTTATGTCACGATACAATTGATCCGCTCCCTGCTAGTTATTTCTGGTGTAATGTGTTGTTATGATAATAATAATAATAATAATATATCTTGTTTACCCAGGGTAGCCTCATCAGTATTCATACTGTTCTCCCTTGGGGCCCTGCGATCATACTATTACTGTTGTCGTTATAAGTATCATAGTGTACATATTTATATAAAGTAGTGTTAGTACTGACAGTTGAGATATAGAGTATTATGTATTTTTAAATTATATCTTAAAGCTAGCCTTCATTTGAAGAAAGACTCGAAAAGACGATGGACCACATTTTGCAGTGCGGCGGAACGGGTTACACGGATGAAGACCTGGTCGCTGTTAATGAAACGGCCGTTGTAGCAATCGGGCGATGGAAGAACTTAATTTAATTTAGTTTAATTTATCCGGAGCAGCTATAGTACATGGCCTATGGTAGTCTTATAGTGCAGACTCTCTTTTACGACTAAACAGGGTTTCTGCCTGCAATCTACCCTACACCAGTGCTCGTGCCTCGTCCCTCATCAATGAAACATTATTTTCTGACTCATATCCCAATGGACTCTCCCGTTCATTGTTCGTGTGTTTGTCACATTATTTCTCCACTAAGTTGACGCAGCTCGCCATGGATGCGGATCATTTACTAGTTTTTCATGTTGTACCAGCTGATTGCACATACTACGATATCTAATAGAGTGAAAAGGGGGGATATAAATGAAGGTTATTCTTAGCTTGTTTTTTTTCTCTTGAAGTCAATTAATAAGGTTTCATCTTCGCAATGCTTTGAAATCCACAAAGTATATAATTATCTTCCCTGCCGCATGCAACCAAGTTCAAGGGTACCTTACCACAAAGTTTGCAATGCAGACACGAAATGAATGTACTTCATTCCGAATGTCTCAAACTTACATAAACAATGTAACAAAATGATGGTGAAATTCTATTAAATATTAGATTATAGATAGAACCCGAATACTAAAGTTAAATCAAGAGACACATTAGTAACAATGATAATAGTAATGATTATAATAATATCAGCAATAAAAATATAATGATAATAACAATGATAATAATAAATGATGATAATTTGTTAACCCAGTGAACCATCATCAGCATCAACATTGTTCTTCCTGAGAGCCCTGTATTTAAGATAAGGTCAGTTGCCAGGTACCAGGTTGAGAGTCGCAAAACATCTTCCCTCTTTTTTTCTTCCTTCTATCACCTTCTCTTATGCTATTCTTTGTTTACATCGTTCTATCATTTTCTTCAAGGACAACAGCGAGCTCCGCTCCTAAAGTCACTTGACCTAACATCGCGACGTTACAACTGCGAGCGTTCATACTTACCAAACGCACCAAAACACGCCAAAAGATCACACTTCGTTTTGGAATGTTTCGGGCTTGGCATTTCAGCCGGTAAAGCGTAGTTGCCCTTGGTAACATCGCGGTCAGGCTCCGGTTTGGCATTTTTGGAGTGTTTGGAAGACAGTGTAAATGCCCCTAGTTTGGCCGAAATACACCTATAAAAACTGCAGTCGTCGAACAAGGTCAAACGATCTCCAAAACGGTGTAACAGCATAACATTTCATATCTCATGATAATGGTATTACAATGTAATAATTTCTTAAAGTAGAATTTCTTAAACAAAACATATACATGATTCGCATTTACTGTCAAATACCTCATTTTGAAAAGTCACGATATTTCGCGCACCCGTTTACACTTGAGCGGAAACATCACCGACTGAAAAGCTCAATGATGTTTTGGCGTGTTTTAGCTGGTAATGCGCATGCGCGGCACTCCGATGCAAAAAAAAAACCCCTCTTTCTGTCTTTCCTTATGTTATTCTTTGTTTCTTCCTTTTGTATCACCTTCTCTTNATTTCCTTTTTAATAGTTAGACTTTTGGTGTAATGTTTTGTTATAAAAATAAAAATAAAAATATTTCTTGTTTACCCAGGGTAGCCTCATCAGTATTCATTCTGTTCTCCCTTGGGGTCCTGCGATCATATTATTACTGTTGTCGTTCTAAGTATCATAGTGTACATATTTATATAAAGTAGTGTTAGTACTGACACTTGAGATATAGGGTATTATGTATTTTTAAATTATATCTTAAAGCTAGCCTTCATTTGAAGAGAGACTCGAAAAGACGATGGACCACATCTTGCAGTGCGGCGGAACGGGTTGTACAGATGAAGACCTGGTCGCTGTTAACGAAACGGCCGTTGTAGCAATCGGGCGATGGAAGAACTTAATTTAATTTAGTTTCATTTATCCGGAGCAGCTATAGTACATGGCCTATGGTAGTCTTATAGTGCAGACTCTCTTTTACGACTAACCAGGGTTTCTGCCTGCAATCTACCCTACACCAGTGCTCGTGCCTCGTCCCTCATCAATGAAACATTATTTCTGACTCATTACCCAATGAGATCCCAATGGACTCGTCCGTTCATTGTTTGTGTGTTTGTCACACGATTACTCCACTAAGTTGACGCAGTTTTTCATGTTGTACCAGCTGATTGCACAAAGTATGATATTTAATAAAGTGAAAAGTGAAAAGAGGGGATATAAATGAAGGTCATTCTTAGCTTCTTTTTTTTTTCTCCTGAAGTCAATTAATTAGGTTTCATCTTCGCAATGCTTTGAAAACCACAAAGTATATATCTTCCCTGCCGCATGCAACAAAGTTCATGGGTACCTCACCACAAAACTTACAAAAAGTTTGTAATGCAGACACAAAATGAATGTACTTCATTCCGAATGTCTCAAACGTACATAAACAATGTAACAGAAAGATGGTGAAATTCTATTAAATATTATATTATAGATAGAACCCGAATACTAAAGTTAAATCAAGAGGCACATTAGTAACAATGGTACAGTCAAACCTGTATATAGCGACCACCAAAGGGAAACACAAAAAGTGGCCTTTGTAGACAGGTGGTCTTTGTAGACAGGTTCCTTTAGTACAAGATTCAATGAGAAACCACTTTCAAAGGAAACAACAAATGTGGCCTGTGTAGACAGGTGGTCTTTGTAGACAGGTGGTCACTAAAGCAGGTTTGACTGTAATAGTAATGATAATAACAATAGCAGCAATACAAATATAATGATAATAACAACGATAATGATAAATGATGATAATTTGTGTACCCAGTGAACCATCAGCAGCATCAACATTGTTCTTCCTGAGGGCCCTGTATTTCAGATAAGGCTAGTTGCCAGGTACCAGGTGGAGAGTCGCAAAACATCTTACCTCTTTGTTTCTTCCTTCTATCACTTTCTCTTTCTGTGTTTCCTTGTGTTATTCTTTTTTTTTCTTCCTTCTATCACCTTCTCTTATGTTATTCTTTGTTTTTACCATTCTATCACTTCCTCTTTCTGTTTTTTTTTTTCCTTATGTTATTCTATGTTTCTTCCTTCTATCACCTTCTCTTATGTTATTCTTTGTTCACATAGTTCTATCATTTTCTTCAAGGACGACAGCTGGCTCCGCTCTTAACGTCACTTGACCTAACATCGCGATGTTAACTGCGAGCGTTCATACTTACCAAACACCCTTTGTTCTTTGTTCACATAGTTCTATCTTGACCAAAAGATCACACTTCGTTTTGAAATGTTTCGGGCTTGGCATTTCTGCCGGTAAAGCGTAGTTGCCCTTGGTAACATCGCGGTCAGGCTCCGGTTTGGCATTTTTTGGCGTGTGTCCCTACAGTTTGTCCGAAATACACCTATAAACACTACAGTCTGGAAACAAGGGCAAATGACCTCCCAAAAAAAAGTGCATACTTTCGAGAAATTCGACAAGAATGAATTTCACAGTGTCAAGGGCAAATACCGATATCCACTCTCATGACTATCAAGTAAAAACACATCGGAAAGAAAATTCACGATATTGACAACTGATTTATTTATTTTTTAATCTATAGACATTACTTGATTCATTTGTATATATATTGACTGTTAAAGAAGACGATGGTTCTATTAATTAATGAGAATAAAGTCGTCTACAAACGTATTTGGCATTATTATTCAGTCCAATAACTTTGTCAAGAAATCTCTTATGTTATTTTCTCTTTTGCTAGAAAAAAGGCTATCATGAATACCTGATTACATACCCGATAAGAACCAGGAAAAAACATAAAGACGAGTAAGAAAATTAGCTAGGCATACGAAGTGAACAAGGTTACATGCATCCATTTCTCCTCCTTTACACAATAGTGTAATTGCCCAGACAACATCGGGAAGATGGTAGCTGTTGGGAGCTATGCCGATGATCTCTGAGTGAAATTGGTTCGAATCCCCGTGGAGAAAGATGTAATCAAAATTAGACACTATTGCAGTCGATAATGTTTCAATAACCAGGATACTGCTCTGCTCCGAGGTACACGTAATAAAAACCACAGAACCGACGGAGCCGCCCTAAAAGAGCGAGTTCTAATTGGTTATTTTGCGTATTAAACCAAGAATAACATTATTTATAATAAGTCCGTGTCTTGGACAAACACTTGCGTCTTCTTTAGAATTAAACGTGTCTACGAAATGCCGGAATGAAATTAAACTTAGTAGGCCTACATCAGTATTTTTCTGATATCATAAACAAATTGGGAAATCGTCACTACAACCTCAGCACTGTTATTTGCTTGTTTACCACTCAGAAATTTGAGGTGAAGCTACAATAAAATATTTTTTTTATAAATCTGATTTGTCCCTTTTCCCCCCTGTCATCCATGTCACTAACAAGTACTAGTAGGCCTACAATATTTGCAAAAAGAGAAGATAGAATTGATGAGAGTGAGAGAGAGAGAGAGAGAGAGAGAGGGAAAGAGAGAGAGAGGGGGGATTTTTATTCAACAAGCTTCCAACATACAACATTATACAATAATAATAGATCAAAATTAAGTCAGCTTGAACAGGATAACCCACGAAAGCTCGAGAGCTTATTTCCAGTGGGGTCTCCGGCCTAAAGATGTACAAAATTAACAAGTTGAAATAGTAATATTTACAGACATATAATAAAAAGAAAAATAATTACTTATTTAAGATAATAATAACAATATTAAATTGATGATAGAAAAGATAATAAGTACAAGAAGAAAAAGAGACGGAGGAGGAAAAAGAGGAAAATAATGATGAATTTGTAGAATTTATATGACGTATACAAAAATCCTCTGTGTGCCCATGCCTTGAGTCATAATGCGTGGCCGTCCAAAGGATTTTGTTATGTTGGGGACCGGGGTAAAATGCAATAAATTATTGAAAATTGATTGCATTTTCTTTTTTATTTTTTTATTTAAGGAAACTGTCCCCTACCCTAGCCCCCGCTGCGTACAGTCATGGTTCAGTGACAAAGCAATGGCCACTTAACTGTGAGGCCCCAGGATCAAAACCGTGTCGATGTGCTCAGTATATAAGTGCCCTTTTGTGGGGCATTAATCCTCATTACTGTCATTTATGACTTAAGGGTGAAGGTCCCCTAGTTGATAAGCATAGTAACATACACATGCTTTATCAGTCACGCAAAACACACGTTGGCAAATTATTATTCAATAAAATCTGAGAATGTATACTATTATCTACTTCTTTAAGGAATATTTTTTTTTTTTTTTTAATTCCATAAATTGGTGTAAAACAAAAATATTCCAACTATACAGAGTGAGTCAAAAAAAGTTTACACCTAGAAAAATTGCTCACAATTAAAAAGAAATCATCGATGGACATTAAACTGTTATATGTCTTATGTAAGAGTGTTTTATCCCACATCGTTTGGTACCATTTTTGTGTAGTATGTGTTCACGCTTGGATGAACAGGGGACATTTTTGTGAGAGTGCAAAAATCGAATTGCGCCAAAGTTGCCTATGTGATGTTTGAATAAAATAATTGGGATGTGGTTATTAATTCGGTCTTTGCAAATCCAAATAACACCCCTAACGAAATTAACCATGCCACACATATCGAATATCAAATATCAACGAACATTTGTGCGCGTGTGTGTGGGTGTGTGTGACTTTGCCCTTTGCAAAAAACATATGCAATGCATTTCATTTGATACATTCAATCCATTCTCTCACTCCGCTAATCCCAACATAATATATACTGAAGGCATCACTTTGGCGCAAGTCGATATTTGCACTCTCGCCCGGACTCTCGCAAACAATACCACATGTTCATCCAAGCGTGAACACATACCACACGAACATGGTACCAAATGACTTGGGATAAAACACTCTTTCATAAGATGTATTATAATTTACTGTTTAAAGATGATTTTAAAACTAATTAGCAAACTGTTTTTGACTCACACGGTATGAGCGACAGAGGCCACGGTCATTTTCAAGCATTTACGCTTTTTCAATACGACATGTGCATGGTCTCCTGCTTTTTCCTTTTGTATGAAACTTTTATTTTAACTAGAAACAAATTTTTTAATTTTTAAAATTTACATGTTATTCATTATATTTATTTGTATGTTTCTTTGTATTGAAAAAGTGGAAACAAAACAAACACACAGTGTATATAATAGAGAGAGAGAGAGAGAGAGAGAGAGATGGGTGTCGATCGGGGCACATAAACATGTCACATGATAAGTTCCGCCTCCATACGTTCCACAGTGCCCCCAGCCAACCCCCTTGGCCAAAAAGAATATAAAACGTCGTGTCAAAACGATTGATACAATGGATAACCTGGACAAAAATCTTTCTGTACAGACCATCGTAAGAAAAAAAAACGGATTAAGAAGAGCATTTACAGCACAAAGAACTTGTTTGCTTATTCCTATTTCTAAGTTATAGTTCTAATCTAAATCTATATAGAATTAAAAAACAGCGACAGCAACAACAAAATATCAGCAACAAACAGTGGTGTAATGGGAGTCCACGAATTTAGTTGGCAGCACTGAAACTGAAATAGGGTGCACAGGGGAACACCGGTCTTTCTCGGGAAACAAAATTGCGAACTCACAATGCAACTGAATGTGTATGGGGGGAGGGTGCGTGGAAACCATGGTTTGTCACGTCTCATCTCTTTCTCGTCCTTTTCCCCTTCTCCCTTTCCCTTTTCTTCCTTTTCTTGCCATTTTATTTGAACCTCAAACTGTCCCATTTAGCATAAGAGCCCGACCGACAACCATAGATCTCTGCTGATATTGACCGATACTTTTGCACCCATTTGTCTTGACACTTTTCAAAAGGTTAATTCATAATCGAGACCGCTAGAAAAGAAAAAAAGTTCTAGATCCGCCCATGGGTGAGTAAAAGTAGTTCCAAAACTCTCCCAGTGATAAGTATAAAATTTGTAATATTGAGTAAGGCTTAAAAGGTAAATTAAAGAGCGCCATCTGTCGTCAGGTTAAATTGCGCCATTTTTGGTAGAGGGCTTTACTAGGACATGCTAATGGGGCTTTCACATATACACTCCGGGGCCCGTACGGCGAGTAAATACAGACATTTTGGGAATGTTGGTGTCCGGCCGGTTGCCGTTAAGTTCCTACGGGCGCCGGGACAGTTTTTTTAAGCTGTACGGGCGCCGCGGAGCTGAGTTGGCTGCTCCCAATTCTCCCGGCGTTTTTATCTGACCGTTAGGCCGTAGAAAGCCCGTAAAGGGCCCGTAGGGCACCTTACGGGTCCCATGCGGGCTCCGGACGGTGCCCGGACGGGGCCCTCACGATTTTGGGGATCAATTCTCATGAAAAATCTTCACGGGCGCCTTGCGGTGCTCAAGGGTTCCGTACGTGTACCCTACGGCGCCCTCACGGGCCCCTCAAGAGCCCCGGGTGATATG
>BEXV01003614.1:9253-22603 GCA_003118195.1 Hemicentrotus pulcherrimus | reverse complement strand
CCCCCCCCCCCCCCCCCCCTCAGGCTAGATAGGGTTCTTTCCAACAAGTTAATGTATGTACCTGCAACATGTACCGGTACTTACTATACAATGCCTCATTAAGAATGGATATAATTTGCTTTACTTTTCTGACATTTTTCTCTATTTACCTCATTCATATATTTTGTTATATCTACCTGCAGGGTGATGAGGAAAATCATATCAAGCCCCGCCTTTATATCCGTCCGTCTCGTCGTAGAACAAAGAAAGATGGTGTGCTTTATGTGGAGGGGTTCATTAACCGGAGAACATCAGAAGTCCTAGAGAAGATTCTAGCTCAGTTGGTAAGCAGAACGGCTGATCGGAGCTTTAAATCTACAAAGTCTTTCCTGGAAGAGCTCAAAGATAGTTTCATGGAAGATAAGGAGGATGACAAGAATGGTTGGACACTGCTGTAGTAAGCAAATAATTTCCTTTGGTGAAGGTGATGGGACAAAGCGAAGCTGAGGAAAAGGTAGTGTATACATTCAGATCGCTGAGAAAGTGATGGTTTGCCATCGCCAGAAACCAAAAGGTGATTATTTGCTTTATATTCCACATTGGAAACTGAATAATCTTAAAGGCATTGTTTGCTGGAATATAACAATGAGCCTACGACAAGTGTAACAGCAGGCACAAATGACACTTAACATCATTCCTAGTTTCATGTGGTATTTAACTGAGGTTGGATCAACCCCCTCTTGAGTTCTCGAGGAGACACTAGAATTAGACCAACTAACTAGTGCACTATAATCTCCAACCAAGTGAGACCTCACATATCCTGCATTAACACTCTTAGTCTTGAGTTCTGTTCAAAGTTACCTTCTCTGTTAAATCATGTACATGTAAGTGATGCGGCAAACATGTCCTTTCTCTCTAACCTCTCTGACCCAAGGTCAAAGTTGACTTCCCATTTTAGGGATCTCCTCAGAAGTACACTAAAGGGATGTCCTTATTTAGAGATCTAGATCCCTTCATTCAGGGACCTCCTCAAGAAACAGAATTTAAGAAACATGTTTTTACAGGTACAGTCAAACCTGCTGTAGCGACTACCTATTTAGAAAGACCACCTGTCTATAAAGACCACCTTCCTTGTCTCCCTTGGGTGGTCTATATAGACGGGTTTCACTGTACATGTTAATTAAACGTAGACCTGTCACACAAGTATTCAGTTTTTGTTCCACCAGGCAATCATATCATTGATCTTTTTTAGTGTGGTTACAATTCATTTCTGAATATGTATACCATTTGGCTAAGCTCCAATGTACTTACTCACTGGGTTCATACATGTACACACAAAAAATGTTATATAACTATCGGGTTGAATCTTATGTCATGCATGAAATACACATGTACAGTACATTTATTTGATTGACTCAAAACGTCTCTTTATGCACATGCCAAATAAACTTGACACACAATGTACTTAATTTGGTTGTACTTAATGTTATTTAAAATTGCGATTCTAATCATGTCCAATTCCAGATTTGCACTATTGGCAGTGGACCAGAGAGTTTTAGGGCACATATACACATACCGTAAGCAAAAATGCTATACTACTTTCTGGTTGCATTTAATGTCATGCATGAACACTTGTACAGTACCGGTACATTTATTTGATTGATCTCCTTATGCACATGCACATTAAACTTGACACACAATGTACTTAATTTGGTTGTAATTAATGTTTTGTAAACTTACGATTCTAATTATGTACCATTCCAGATTTGCACTAATGGCAGTAAATCAGAGAGTTGCAGGGCTGCAACCAATAACATGTGATAGCTTTAGTGAAATAATACACAATCTGTGTTAAATGTGATTCTGGGTAAAGAAAAATTTGAAGAAGAATGAAGTGGTTTCTTATATCTACAAATAATACATGCATGTTTGTGGATTATACAGTTGAAAGATCACAAAAAATAAACCGGTAAGGCCTTTCTTTTAATACATTGTTGTATCAAGGAAGTTTTTTTGGTAGGGTGGCTCCTGTTTTCTGTATGTATGTAAGAAAATAATGATACGTCAGATCAAAGTATGAGATGAGGCCTACTGAGGGTACAGGTTAATAGTGCATATTGTCTCATTGTATGAAATACAAGAGATCACAAACACTATGTACATGTATCTCTATATGCGTCGACCATTTCATTTTACTTCTAAAATCAGTGTTTGGAATGGCATTTCAGCTAAATGCAAAATTCTTGACTTTTAAAGAGGAAATGATCAAGAGATAATATATTAATACAGAAAACTTCCATTGGTTGGGGACTTGGGGTAATCAAAAAGCTTCTACCACTCTTAGTAGACAAGGTCTTGTCCACTCCTACACTGTATATCGACTTTCTCAAGCCAATCAAGTGATTAATTCACCCAGTTTCTTGCTGTCTGCTGCCTTGAGATCATTGGAGCGAAGATGGGTGACAATGAATAGCCAGAGACCCTATTCATTGAAGAATTAATCCTATTATCCTGATGGACTCTTTCACCTTTCTTGACCAGGAAAGGTTTCAAACTCAATAACGATGATTTATTATCCCATCCAATGTGTCCAGTATTTTGGGGGTGTTCTGCTTGGTATGCTGAATTGCTCAATCTCAGGGCTCTTTTGTTTTCTTTCAATGGATCTTTCAGAGCACTCGTTTCTTCTTCTTCTTCCTTTTGAGTACAGACCTCTTTACAGAGTATTATCGTACTATACTGGGGATGTGTGCAGGTGGACTACTACACTGGGGTTTCCCCCTACTCTAATACGAATAGTGCATTGGGTTCTTAACGTGCAAAGGTAGTGACTCTTCTCTACACGGGGCCTCCATTTAACATCCTATCCGAGGGACAGAGTGTTTTCCACTTGACATAACCTGCATCTATGAACAAGGGAAGGGGCACGTTAACACACAACGCATGCTTCAGTCATCCGAGTCCGCCTGGGTGGGAGTCGAACCCGGAGTTTCTCCAACATATGAATCACAATCAATGCATGGATTCTTGTAGACAATGCCTGTCTTTTTATGTTTTGGATGAACAAATCTGCTTCTCGGGGTGTTTGGGCTTCTAAAGGCACTGATGCCCTTATTCATTTACTATACCCGTATATAACCTTTGAACCCTATTGAATTTGAAACACACTTCTGGTCAAGAAATGTGAAAGAATCCATCTGGATTAAAAGGTTTGATCCTTCACTGAATAGGACTATCCATCTTCGCTCCTAGCATCACCAGGCAGCATGCAGACAGCAAGAAACTGGGAATAATCACTTTGCTTGAGAAAGTCGAGAGTTCGCCTACTAAATATTAAGATTGGTAGAAGTAAAACTACATGTACCTGTTGACGTATTGATGGCAATCAGGTACAATTTCCCATGAAGTTGTGTGAAGATGTCTAACATTGTTATTTTACACCACAGTATTAATTATAGCATTGCAAAATTAAAGTTTGATTGTATTAAACCAAATATTTGTACATGTATGGACATGTATGTGAATTAGTACCCACGCTTGATTCTGAAACAAGAAAGCAATTTCATTTTCTGTGAATAGAGTAAAATGACTGTATAACATGTACGTTTCGCATTTCAATCTGCTGTATAAATCAGTACTTTTATAAAGATTATCACTGAAATACCTTACTTAATTTTTGGATTAAATTCCTTTTTTTAATTATTATACCGATGCATTCCATATGTTAAAAAATTTTTACTCAATATTATGTGATTTTGTATGTTCCGTCATCTGAGTTAATTGAGATGCAAGTAGAGGAGTAATTCAGTCTTTCATATTTTCAACATTGTACACAACACCAATTAAAGATTGTGATCACCAAAATTGAACTCACTGTTTGTGCATTGAATATTTGTTCATGTCAAAGGGCAAAAATGGATGAAGAGCCTCTTTAATGTAGAAGCAAACGAAAGCTTCACAAGCATTGGATCAGACCAGAGAATTGTAGATTCAGCTCAGCCTAAGAAGTCAATACCAGATAGATAATGATAATGATGTATTTATATAGAGTGTTTTTCATATACCGGTACATGTTCAAATGCGCTTCACAAATATATTAAAGGTAAAGACCAGTTTTGGAAACGCCCCCCTCTCAAAAAATGAAATGGAAGCTCTTATTACCAATCATGTGAAAGAATATGTTTTGACTAATATGTGATCATACAAATTTTGCTGAGAAACCGCCTATTAATTGATATATTTGGTAAATTAGTTTATCTATTGGGATGTGATAGATATTACGCACGTGTCGCGCACATGTGCGTAGTCCCATATACATCTTTCTGTGTACAGTGCTTGTAACTGTACCAAGACTGGGCCAAATTTCTTATGATTTTGATGATTCCAGAACCTTGCAGTACACACCAATACTTATATGCTAGATGATCAACCTTTTCTGATCGATTCCACAACGTTTCTTTCACAATGCGATCGCATGACCAGAACTGGTCTTTATCTTTAACAGAAGAGGTGGGTTTTGAGATATTTTTTTGAATTTATTGAGAGATTGCTGGTTGCTAAGAAATCTGAGGGTTATTCCACAATTTTGGAGCAGCAGTTGAGAAGGCTCTATCACCAAGTGTAGGTAGCATCTTGGCAGATGGGTGGTTCAGCGTGATGCCTGGAGAGGAGTGAAGAGACTAGCGGAATGGTTGCCTGGTAGTTATGAGTTCAGATAGGACGGTATAGGGAGGAGCCAGACCGTGCATGCATTAAATAATGTCTTTTTCAATTCATTAATAATAATAGATTCCTAATGAGCGCTTTTACAGAATACTGATCAGAGGATCCAGCAAATCTCACAGCAGCAATATGACCTTGAATGAATTACGTAAGGGAAGGGTTGAGTTTGAGCTTCTTTTTGAAAGTTTTCTTCTGTGTTACATATGGGGCATTGCAAGAAAGTTGCAATCAATTGCAAATCTCCAAAATCAAGCGCAAGTCTTGCGATTAATTGCAAATTTGCAGTTGATTGCAAATCAACTTTCTTGCATTGCCTGAGAGAGAGAGAGAGAGAGAGAGAGAGAGAGAGCAAGGGGGGGGGGAATAAAAGCTAGATCTAGTTAACTTCATTGAATTATCAAAAACTTAAATCGTAACAAAATTCAAGGAAATTTAGGAGACTATTTGGGCACTGCAAGAAAGTCAAGTTGCAATCGATTGCCAATATCAGTTGCAAATTTTGCAAATTGCAACCAATCTCAACTTGCAATCAATTGCAACTTTCTTGAAATGCCCAAATAAACAGATATGTTGTGGAAGAGCATTCGAGATGGCCGATCCTGCATATGAGAATGCGTTGTTTGTGTGTGGGATTTGAAGTGATGGTTTAACGTTCTGTGCACGGAAATGACAATTAGGAGGGGTGCAGGTGAGGTCAGAGGTCAATAAACACATAGGGGAAGAAAGATATCAGAAATATAGTGAAATCACTTTCTCATGATGTTTATTATGTTCCAGTATTGGTCACATTATGTCCAAAGAAATCAATGATTAAACATAAGATATACCTGATTGTTGGGCACATTTTCATGACAATGCGTGACAAAAATAACAACACAAAAGCTACAGCGAACGGGCACAAACTTTAAATACAGTGAGTGATTTCAAGTTGGGTGTTAGTGTTAGTGTTAGTGTTAAGAGCAGTCAAGAGCTCTTAAATCGAGCGAAGAATTTGCTGATGAAATTAAGAGCCCGATACCAATATCAAAATCGATAGCTTAACACCAGCCGTGACGTCACCACATACTTGATTGCACGACGATTCACGACGATGATTTGAAAATAGCGCATTAAAACTTAAGATATCATGAAAAGTACAGAATAAATTTACACCCAATTCTCTGGTCTTATAAAATAACTAATTTAACACAAAAGAATATATGAATTACCTGTTTCACATATTTGTATTTGATCGTCAGACAATAAATTGGCTTCGTTCGTGCGTTGATTGTGTGCGGGTACAACACTAACACCGAACTGGAAATCAACATTTGCTTAATCCTTAGGGGCTAGTGTTAGTGAATAGGAAATTTATACGTAAAATATTAACACCAGCCACAAAGGTCGGTTCAGCAGACGACAATTTTGCAAAATCGATAACACTAGCTCCCGGAAGTTGATGATATTCAGAGGTCAAAGCCTTAACACCAGCTGATTTCCATTTCGGTGTTTAGGCTGGTGTTAGTGTTTATCAAACACTAACACCAGCCTTATACACCCAACTTGAAATCACTCAGTGAGCTTACATATACTTGCTTAATTTATATCTATACTTGAACAAATAATGTTACAACCTTGAGGAATACATGTCAATGGTATTACAGGTACATGTACCTATAAAATGAAAATGATGCAAATAACATTAATATATTATTTATTATTCATATAATTCAAAATATGATTGCACTTTCTTTCAATTTATATTGGGATGCTGGACTGACACAAAGACGGTCAATGTTAAATGCAAGATACAAAATGTACTTGAGATCATCAAAACGGTGGCAAAAACAATGAGCCATAGGTTCCAAATTGAAAAAGCGCTTTTACACATACATTTCTTTTGCCAGATTTCATAAGTGTAATAACGTTTCAAGGTAAATGAACAAAAACATGTAAATATATCTGGATATATTGCATGAACTTATACAAACAGAAATATAAAGCATTTTAATATTCTAAGGTAATGTTAATTTGTCTATGGTCCATACATGTACTAGAGGTAGATTACAATCATAATAGCAACCATTTCTTAATAGATCTTATTTACTGGATGTAGCAAAGCAATTCTCTACCAAGATTTTTATCAGAGGTGATTGATTTTTGTCCAACCTTTAATGCAACGTGAAGCCATCTATATTTCTACATAAAAGTAGCTGGTTATGATTTGATAACCATGATGATGGTAACAAAAACAACAATAATAATTATAATGAAAGCAGTAAAGACAATAATAAGGTGTAACTAGGATAATATTTGTAACTGTACAAGTATAAGGGATACTACTATGTACTTGTTTGAAGATTATAATGTAATCCATGCCATTGTGTTTACTGTCATGATGTAATTTCAACTTTCTTTGGTAGGATGATGTAGGGCATAATCTTTATTCCATAGAGTCATTAAGTACGCAGCTCTCTTTAAGAACCTCTGCAAATTGTGACTTGTACCTTTTACTTTAAAAAATATAACTATGATCCCATTGTCAAAATGAAAAGTAATCAGTACAATTCTTGAAGTACAAACTCTCAACTACTACATATTAAAGGTAAAGACCACTATTGGAAACGCCCCAATCTCAAAAAATGAAATGGAAACTCTCATTACCAATCATGTGAAAGAATATGTTTTGACTAATACATGATGATAAAAAATTTGCCAGCAAACCGCCTACTAATTCATATATTTGGTAAATTTGTTTCTCTCATGGTATGTGAGAGATATAGGGTAGTCCCATAAACATCTTTCTGTGTATAGTGCTTGTAACTTTACAAAGAATGGGCCAAATTTCTTATCATTTTGATGATTCCAGAACCTTGCAGATGCTAGATGCTAGATGATCAACCTGTCCTGATCGATTCCACAACGTTTCTTTCACAATGCAATCGCATGACCATAACTGGTCTTTACCTCTATTGGAAAAAAATCAAGTAAAAAGAAGCGAGACACTGGCTGTGAAAAGAACACTGAGAATATATGAAATCATTAATTAAAAATAAAAAATATTACATTGAATTGCACGATGATGACATTATGAGGTCTATCATTGTGCCTTATATCTTTGAATGCAATCGTCATTCTTGAGATATTTGTTCCACAACAAATGAACGTACAGAAAGAAAGAAAAGAAAAATCTGATGAATATAGAAGATATGTACAATAGTACATACATGTACCATCAAACAATCCCCAAAATAACAACACTTATTAACATTGTTTTTAATATTTTATGACGTATGCAGCTAATTTTTCTAGATTTGGCATAAACATGAAACAAAAAAGAATGTAACAGCTCCTGACACATAACCAATGTATTAGTCTTTCCAAACAATTGCTTCAAATAACATTACTGTAGGTATAAAAATCAATGTATTCATATACAGTTATAATTATAATAATAATAAACTGTCACTTATATGGCACATAATCAATTAAAGTGATTGGCTATCTTTGCGAATAGCCGATCTAAAAAATTCTCAAACTAAATGAAACATGTTTATGGGTACATGTATTAGTACTCAAAAACCCTGAAAACTACCATTGTTTAGACTGAAAAGCTGTAAGTTCAACGCAAACCACGATTTTGTATATCACGTCTCTGAGACCTTTTAAATAGAGACCGTTACTCTAGTTTTCAAATACTTCCCAAAGGTTTTATGACTTGAAGACTCTCAGAGCCATATTTTGAAATTATACCTTGCATGTTTATACCATTTTCAAGTAACAGAATTAGATATTTTTAAATTCAGCCAATCACTTTAAAACTGCTCTATGCGCTTTACAAACAGCTCTCCAAGATTACCTTAACTACAATACCAAAAAAATCCTTGACATCACACGTTCAATCCATGTATATTCATGATTAATATAAAGAAATGCTATTTGTAACAAACACTCAAAATCAAATTATCTAGTCCTACATGCGGAATTTAAGATAATCATACCTTTACCAACGAGGTTAAAGGTGAATTGAATGAATCTATGGTATTCTATCCAAGTTACAGGATGTTGAATATATTCATATGCAAACATATTTGTTATCTTAGCTAATGGTTCATTAAAGAACTTTAATATATCCATACAATGAATAATGAAGGAATGGTAAGAACAATTCCACAAAAAAAAATGTTTTAAAGCCTTATATTTTGTAGCAGGGTAAACAGAAATTGATTGCTCTTTTGAAATGAGAAAGAAAACATGAAAAAATAGAAAAGGTGATGTAACAGCACATTGTAAAGATAATTTACATTAAGTAGCTGAATGGGAGAGTGTTTTCCAGGTTTGGCTTCATATACTTGCTAGGCCTAGTAGTCACTTGAAATCATAAGCATTTTATTTTACAAGTATGTTTATCTCCTATATATCTACCTGTGATTAGTTGTAAACTTTACAGGATATTAATATTTATCATGTAATATATTAACAATCTGCAGGACAAAAAATATATAATTAGCCATCTATTCATAAATACAAGTTATAATATTGATACACATTCATAGGCCGAATTTTATATCAAACATTTTCTCTGCAACAAAGAGCCTTGCTCAACATAAAAGTATTCAGAGGAAAAAGAATTGTCTGAAAAATGACACAGAATGCAAGACAAGTACACCTGATACATGATCTTCACATGAATGTACACAGCCATCATTCAAGATAGGACAGATGGTGGTATTCATATGCAAGTGGTCTCTTGGTTCTATTACAATGTGGATTGAGAAACTTGTTGAGGGCCAAAAAAGCTACAATCATTAGAGAAGTGCTCTTCCAATTCATAACAAATTATGTTTTTAATTTTTTTTTAAATCATAACCCCGATATGAAGTTATATTCAGGTACTGACTTGTAGGGTGTATAATATACATTAGGCCCCTAGTATCTGTTATATCACATACACTGTAGCCGTGATAACACTTTGTTATATAAAATCAAGGGTAATTGCGATCTCATGCCTAACGAGCCATCCAGCTTTCATGTTAACTGTGCATGGTTTAGGCAATGCAATCAATGGGTTAGCGCTAGTGTTACACCATGACACTCCTAGAATTATTACCCCTGCCATCATAAAAATAATAATGATATCCATCTTTTATATAGCGCTCAATACACCTACATTGATGTGTCTAAGCACTTTACAGATATATTATTACCCAGGTCATCTGATTCAGGCTTAACCACACACAATGTATGCACATTCTCCACTCCCTGGGGAGCATTCCATAGTGGTCAATAATGTAGACCTCTGGCACATTGGGTAGAGAATGGCAAGCATTGATTTATACAGTCTTGTCAAAACATGCTAATAATAATAACAAAAGAGCAACTTACATATTCATCTCTAGAGATGCTCAAGGCGCATTTAAATTAATATGTTAGCTCTGGATTGGAATTCAACCAGTGACCTTTTGATCGAAAGCGATCGACAAGTGGATAAGCAACTATCAAACAACACTTGCAATTAATTCATGAATCATATTTACACTATACATGTAAATTGAACATTAAGTCCCATTTTGAAGTTACATGGCATAGGGCGAAATGCACCCTGTAAATATACAATACATTTTCAGCCTAAAAATATAGTACCTATTAAACTAGAAAAAATATTACATTAACAGATTGCAAAGGCATGAATGTTGTTTTACAAGTTGCAACAAACTATAAATGAAAAAAAGAAACACTCCCTAATATTTATGAGCACATTTACAGCAAAAGTGATACTCACAGAGCATCTCATGGACAACTGCATGGCAAAATCAAACTAGTAATTATCATACAAATTATATGAAATACAAGAATGCATACTTCATTTGGCATGGACATGATGCACAGGTTAATAAGATAGGCATGTAAACTCACTTGGAAAATACATTAAATCTGCCCTTTTCATACCATTATGGAAAATAAAATCACCAGTATCTCTCGTCATGAGCCACCATTGGGTGTAAATGAATAATACACCTGTATACCGTAATGAATAAAGATATTTACATTGTAACTCATACTGATGAAATAAAAATCTTCGTATTGATATTACCTTTCTTCAAATGATGCTCTGTGCCATCTCTAGATCCTGACTTTTAGATTTGCACATTGACATAGTGGACTGCTACGTGTGACGTCCTTATAAGGCACTGCCAGTGCCTTATAAGGACGTCACACGAGATGGGTGATATCATGTAACAACCCAATTAGCATTTAAAGGGATTGGGTAACTTTGTCTCAGATTCTGAAACAAAATCCTGGATTTAGCTCATGCTGCAATGATAATTATAAACCTTAAGGTCAGTCAGGAACCCCTTGGCTTTTACAAACTGATTGTCTGTCTGATTATCAAGATAATTATGATTTGAAATCGAAATCAAATTTTGTGTTTTCCTAACAGGTTTTATAACACTAGTCTACCGGTATTGGAGGAACAAGTATGGTAAAACCGGTCACTCGAAGATTTTTACTTTTTTGAGGTATTTCATGATCATTTTGAAGCACATTTTGTAGGGCTTCAATATTACACCATATCACAGACACTGATAACACATAGGGCCATGCATCTCAGATTTAACATTGTTAAACGATGCCTTAAAGCAGACGAATTACGATGTCTAATTATAATGCACTAATGTCTTCCTGCACAAACGTCATTGGAACTGTTTGATCTGTTGGCTCCCTCTACATTTCAGACATGATTCAATTTGATGAAAAAATGCAGCGATATGAAAAATAGTTGTAGCTTTACTATGAAATGTAAAAAGAAAGATGCATACTGTGCAGTATTTCATTTGGGAACGAACTTTTCAATTTGAAAGTGGGCTGACTTATGTGTTCTCTTAATCGATCATTTAACCTTCTCCTGAATGTTTTTAGGCACAGGATTAGAAACATCAGCATCACTTCCCTTTTAAAATGGTGTGAAACAAATCAGATCATGTTATTAGGATGCAGGGTTATTGGCCGAGAAGTAGTTGACCTTCAACCTGTACGATGGTAGTCCACTAGCTTCCTGTTGTCTAGTCATAACTTATTGGCCATGCTTGTCATTATCAGTCTAGGGCAGAGATGCCAACCTTCATCAACAACAAAAAGTATTCTTAAGAGGAAAAAACAGTACCGGTATTTTGGAAAAAATCTCTCAACTTAACATACCGGTATCTCCAGGCAAACCTAGCAGCTACGAAAAACGGCTGTACCACGTATACGTATCTGACACAAAGCCTATGATCGGACATTAAGTAAAACGTCAATTTGAAATTAAAAAAAAACGACCTAACAAAACATACAAAAAACGTACTGCTGTATTCATAGCAAAAAAACAGAACAAATACGGTAAAAACGGAACAGTTGGCATCTCTGCTCGGGTACTTCAATTCTCCTTCTTCATGCCCCCAACATGGCCATTACAATCTTCATCTTGGTCTCTTAATACGAGACTCTTAGCCACATAGGTGTATGCTTTAACATGCAGAGGAAAGAGAAGATGTTGATGTGTGAAGCCACATACTCGGTAGAATGGACCAAAGAATGGATCACTAGGGGCAGGGCAAACCATCGCATTCAGATTCACTTCTGTCAACTGAAAGAACAAGAACAATCACAGTAACGGGTCAATTTCATTTTGTTGAAGATACATGATAATACAATTGTAGTGCTATTAGAGGGAAAGTAAATTCATGAGCAAGGAAAGCTCATTTCATAAACCTGAAAGGGATTGGGTATCTTTGCCTCAGATTCTTAACAAAATCCTCGATTTAGCTCATGCTGCAATCATAATCATAAACCTTTAGGTCAGTCAGGAATCCCATGACTTTTACAAGCTGATCGCCCGTCTGATTATCCAGATATTTCTGATTGGAATTAGAATGTCAAAAACCGTTTTTACAATGGTTTTTATAACACTACAGTCTATCAGGGATAATGAGTATGGTAAAACTAATCGCTCAAAGATCTTTATTCTACCCCCCTCCCTTTAGAGTAAGGAAATTGGGGAAAAATCAGGAAAAAACTACGAAGAAAAAAAAAATCAGGGGGGAAATATTTTTAAAATCTGGGAAAAAAAGAATCAGGAAACTGATTTAATTCATGTAACTATCAGGCCTGATTCTTAAAAAAATGCCTTTAACTCTGATGAAATTCACACATGATATCACATAATGACATTCTTGTTGGTCAAAGAACTTGACAGATTTACAATGTAATAGACAGCTACAACTGTAGTCTACTTACCAGACCTAAACCTTGGAGGCATATGAAATGATAATTATGAAGAAAGCCAGCTGTAAACCAACACCATGAAAAGTCCCATATACCCTCAGTCTTATAGACACCTAGAGATCAGGACAAATATTACATCAATCAATGTTACATATGTTTTACCTGTTATTTTAAAAATAATAATAATAGTAATGAAGGCTTCTTATTTATAGCGCACATGTCCGTCACATTGTGACGCTCCTGGCACTGCCCCGATTATAGCTTAAAGGTAAAGACCAGTTATGGTCATGCGATTGCATAGTGAAAGAAACGTTGTGGAATCAATCAGAAAAGGTTGATCATCTAGCATCTAGCATCTGCAAGGTTCTGGAATCATCAAAATGATAAGAAATTTGGCCCATTCTT
>BEXV01003611.1:6628-22302 GCA_003118195.1 Hemicentrotus pulcherrimus | reverse complement strand
GGGAGGGGGGGGGGGGATCCGCGCCTGATTTTAATCGTATTAGAACAAAATGCATCCTTTGACGCCCGTGTTTCTACGGGGAATACGGGGAATACGAATATTGTTAGAATAATGTGGCGCCTACAGGTTTTACAGGTGCGCCATAGAACAGTTAGATGGGGACTTCACCGGCCTTGAGCAGTTGCAATTGGTCTTTTTTCGAATCCAGAGGCCTTCTTCATGCAAAGACAAAGACATTATTTGTAGGTATATATACTTGTATGTTTATTTGCATTTGCTGTGTTTGCTTATGAAAACGGAATGAATAAACGAATTTGAACTTAATTTACTTCTTTTAATGTTCCTGATCGGCAATAACAAAGGTCGGATTCTAAAGAGAAATACTCTTAGCTAAGATAACAGTATGACAATAACAGACACATAAATCAGGTATAATCCCCCTCCTCTCTTTCTCTCTCTCTATATATCTCTATATCTCCATATCTCCCATTCCATTGCTCTCTCAGTCACTATTCTTTTTCCCTTGATCTCTCTTTCTCATTTATTCTCTCTCTCAATAAAAACATACCCTGATCCACTTCAACAGAATGATGAAATATTTATAATTACACATTCCTCTAATTCATCCATATCGAATATCAAATAAAACAATAACCCAGTTTTTTTTTACACAAATGTGTTCACACAAAAGTGACATACATTTATTATCCTTCAATCCTTTCACCTCTTCATACCTATCATCTGTACATTATAATTGCAGTAGCTTTGATAATCAGGAAACAAGATGCGACTCATTCAAATACTTGTAAACTGAAGGTTAACATATCGAAGGACATAATACAAGAGGCTAAAGGAAAATAAAGTTCACATTTCCCTTCAAACAGGCATCTATAGATTACAGTCTTTAATAAGTATCATATAATATGTTTCTCTCTCTCTTGAAAGGACCTGGATTTTTCAACTTTTAACAATGTTTGCCCATCTCTTTTTGTCATTACCAACATTGCTTCTTGAATTGAATCAGTATATTCTCTTCTTTCCCCACACGTTTCAAAATTTTCCTACAAATACATCAAATGCATTGATTTCAATAGCTTACTAACTCATCAACTCTTGCCGCTAGTTATCAGTACCAAATTTCATGGAACTTGACTCCGGAGCTGAAACTCAAAATAAATTGATGGACAAATATACGTCCTGCACAATGCCTGTTTAGATCCAGAAGATTGTTAACTCCCTTTAAAATATATAATTCAATGCCCTTCTGGCTCCATACATACAACATTGTTGACCATATCATTCACAATGCACCTTGTAGGTAACACTCAAACAAGCTTTACAGATACATGTACATATGTGTTCTAATAAGTTCTGGATTTAAATGGCAAATCATGAACATTAAAATGACAATTGAATGTGCACAATTTGATTCTCAATGACTGAATTAAGAAATTGGTGATGCTTTCTGACTTGTGGATTTGATCTAAATCACTTTCTGCCTTGTACTGTCCTGTGTATCCAGGCAGTAGCCTAGGCTTAAGTGTTCCTCTTTACATGCTTTTTCTTGTTATATTCAAAACAATATGTGGCAAATAAAAACATCAAAATGAGATATAGTTTGTGACGATCAATTGGAAAATATTAATCTTTATCAAAAAAATGCATTAACATAAAGGTTGGACAAGCAATTTACATAGACTGTTTTCAATTTGTTCATACATGTACATAATTCTGTCCTAAAAACATGTTCATAAGCTGTCATTAATTAAAAAAAAAAAAGATTTACAGTGAAATGAAGAACATTTACGTATTCAGGATCTGAATATTACAACTGCTTTCAAAATGTATAGAGAGAAGAGGGAAGAAATAGAAGGAAGGATTTGGGGGAAGAATTAAAGAATAACAGTCAACAAGATTGCAAAGGATTCAAGTTACACATTATGATACCTATTTCTGTTATGCACTTGAAGAAATACATCTCCATGTGACATCACATGCTCACGTTTTGTCAAAAAGCTGTGTTTATAAACGTGCCAAACCATTGGCAAGTCTCTAAGATCCTAAAATAGCTCCATGAAACTGCAGTGAGCAACTACATTACATTAGTATGTGCGTTTTTTTTTCTTCTTCAGGAATACACAATGTACATGAAATGCATGAATGCAACATTGTCTTCTTTGTACAGTAAATTGTTAAATGACTTGGTACTTTTGGAGAAAAAAAAAGAAAGAAAAACAATACCATGCAGGATTGAATTTTGAAAATTTTGAAAATTTTGAAAAAGGGGATTGGAATATATAAATAAATGTTGTCTTTCTGTTTTTTCCTTTTTCCTGCAGTTCACAAATCAACAATGATTATGTACATTCAGCTATACAGTGTGTCCTATTTCCCTCCGAAGACTCCGCCCACTTCGTCGTCTTCTCGTACTCCCATGCTCTGTATAGGGCAAAAAACAAAGAAACATTCAATGAAAATTTTGAAAAGTAAATAGCAAGGTTATATCATGGAATGAAAAATATTTTCACTCTCATCAGTTCTGAGCTTAAGCTTCATGGTCAAACTTTAAAATGTAGTGCTTATGAAAGTATTGGTGCATTCCCTGATTTGTGGAAAGCCTGTTCATGAAATATTATTAGATACTGGTATACAAGTGGAGTAAATGATAAATGAGTTCTATTGTTCAACTTTTCTTCCATCATTCCCAATTCCCTGACTCCTCCCCCACTTAATGGCTACTTATACCCTTTCAAGGATTTGCTATCATACAGCCCATCAGACCAGCTCATCTGCCTAATTCTTTGAGTAATCAAATGATTCACAAGACTGACAGTCTATGAGACCAACAGCCCACCAGACAAACATCTTGTGAGCTGTCAGTCTCATGGCCTTTTAATCTACTGGGATATCCTGACTGAGATCATGAGTGCAAAATCAGCTCCCTCAATAGTTTATCCTTTTAAATATTTTTCAAAAGATTCAGTTGTATTTCCCTGCAAGTATCATATGATTGTTGTTTTGATTTTGGTAGTGGAACGGAGTGTGGAATAATAAAGACCCCAACTTGTATGGTCCATGGTATTTTTTCTTTCATTTTCGCAGCACATGTTTTAGCATCTCTCTTTTTTGCATCATTGCCAGCCATTCTATAGCTTGGATCAGCGGAAAAATAAAAAGTGGTTTCATATCTCACCTTTTGAACATACTGTGGATTAACAGCTATCTCTTGATCCATGCTCTTTAGCTTCTCATCTAGACTGATACAATGCTGCATCTGGATGGAGAAAAAAAAATGATAATTCAAAATCAAAACATGGCAATATATAAAATGCATTATCATGATCTTGGAAAACCACTATAACTCAAACTTCTTCATTGCCCAGGTCTTAGCCCGCCCCCAACAATTTCAGATGAAAAGGGGAAATTAAATGACTCTATGTTGTGACAGTATCTAAATGGAAATTATACTGTTTTTTTTGTTTACTGATGTTTTGGAAATTTATGACTTGAAGAACTGTCTAAACACAGAAATTAAAAACTCATGCAATTATCCATTGTGATTGTTCATAAATGAAGTTCAATTTTACATTATATAATTGTTTTGCTTGAATCAACACTCTTCATGAAGACTAATTATTATTAGTATTCCTTAATAGCCTTATCCTTGAAAGAAAAATGAAAAGGCATTCTTTATAATTCAAATACCACACAAATAATCTTCCTGTGCCAGGCACCTTGTATTCATCATGGCATATACCAAAGGCTTCAACATCATTTAACTGTTTCGAGTACATGTACAAGAAGAAATCTAAATGCCTTTACATGAGCATTCAACTGAAAACAACAATCCCTAACCTCTTTATATCTGTGGGAATAAGAATGCATCTGTGTACTCATCAAAATACCAATTTATACATCCACAAATTCAATGTAACAAATTACAGGATTTGTTTTTAATTAAAAAGAGACACAATTATAAGGACATTGCTCCATTTTAAGGCTACAGCTATAAATGTTGCTTCAAGAATAGGTGGAGAAAACTTCACTAACCTGTTGCTCGACGTGTCTGAGTACTGCAGGGTTGTCATATTTTTCTGGGTTGTCATGGAAATGGACCATTCCATTCTGTTTGCTGATAGTTGCATGGATCTCACCATCCTCAATCTGAAATACAGTAATCAAATTTTGTTTCTTTCAATTCAAAGTAAAAACTAAAAAAACATGCATCTCTTTGTAGCATCATTAATTTCAGCTAAACAAATGAACACTTCCAGTGTCATCTACACTTTAATCAAAATAAAATTCCATCTTAAAGGTAGAGACCAGGGTCCCGTTGCATAAAACTTACCATTGACGTTAACTTTGCCATCAATGGCAACTACCATGGTAACAGGGCTCAACAGCCAATCAAAATCAAGGTTTCCATGGTAGTTACCATTGATGGCAAAGTTACCATCAATGGTAAGTTTTATGCAACGGGCCCCAGTTATGGTCATGGGATTGCATTGTGAAAGAAACGTTGTGGAATCGATCAGAAAAGGTCGACCATCTAGCATCTAGCATCTGCAAGGTTCTAGAATCATCAAAATGATAAGAAATTTGGGCAATTCTTCGTAAAGTTACAAGCACTATACACAGAAAGATGTATATGGGACTACCCTATATCTCTCACAGTCAAATAGATATAACAATTTACCAAATATATCAATTAGTAGGCGGTTTCCCGGTAAATTTTTTTTCATCATGTATTAGTCAAAACATATTCTTTCATATGATTGGTAATGAGAGCTTCCATTTCATTTTTTGAAATTGGGGGCGTTTCCAATACTGGTCTTTACCTTTAATTATCAGTTTCAACTAAAATTCAAATCCATTTTCATCAGGGATCATCCATTGTAAGTCTTCAGTCAGGTACATCTTTATCTATCTTCAATTCGATCCTTAAACCAAACTGCAACTCTAGAATAATGCATATTGCACTCTACAAAACCTCTCAAATAAATATGCAGTCATCAAAATCAAAATGAGAAAATGAATCCAAAAAAAAAAGAGTTTTATTGATTGTTAGTGGATATAGTTGTATAGCCCTGCAAATCAAACAAATTTTGATGTACCCTTAAAGGCCCCAATTTCATTTCATCATTCTGCATGCTCTTTTATTCCCCCCCCCCCCATATAAATCCCAGCTATCTTACCATATTTCTGACATACTGCTCAGCCTCTTGTGGTGCATGTAGATGAACTCTTCTGGCGATGTCACTCAGAGATAACGTTAAGAAGGTCTGTAGAGAAAGATAAATACTGACAATGAACATCCTCTACTGTACAGTTCAATCTTCACATCTACTTCACTTGTATGTCGCCCTCTTGTGTGACAATTCAACTCAACTGCATTGCATGCCTTCAACCTTCTTATGGCTACAAAGTTCACAAACATCTTTCATGAACCTGGTATACATGTACATGGGTAAGATCTTATGAGACAATTGCTGAAATTATGATTCTTTTCTTTCAGTGATCATCATGGACAGTGTTCAATGAAGTCTAAAGCTAAAATTAAGGAAAGCAACTTGTCATGATTCAAAAATTGAAGTTAAAGAATCTGGGCTCGGCGATCTTCTATGAAACTAAAAAAATGAGGCTAAAGGGAGTGCTACATGTATTTTCCTTCCAGATGTTGTGATAAGAAACCAAGGACCACATTATTTTTTTTTAAATTCACAATGCCTGCCTGCATTCATTTCTACACAGCAGATACATATATGGCTTGAGTTGTTTACATCCAAAAACTGGATGCAGAGGGCAATAGGACAAAGTAAGTTACTTAAGAAAATACATTTTACATACAAAATATACACATGTACGTTAGTTGTCTGTTAACCATCCTTCCTATACAAATCTACCAACCCTTTTAATTCTACAACTCACACATCTACAAAATCTATGCTTACTTTTGTAAGTCGCTGGATATTCTTTCGATAAAGTGACGACACCACTTGCTTACCAAGGCCCATGTTCTGGTCCTTAAATGGGGGAGAAAAAAAAATATTGATAAAATACTGCTCAAATAAATCTGTAAGAGCCTCTCAAGATACTGTAATAAAATGCAAACATCTACAATCTTGAAGCTTGTCATATTTATTCATTTTTTAAATAAAATTCATTAAACTCTTTTAATGGACCTTTTGAACGATAAGCAGTATGCTGTCATAGAACAAATATGCATGTTAAAACATAGGTACACAACAGTGTAAAATAAAAAATTGTTTATCTAGAATGTCATTTTCATCAGGTAGGCCTACATGGTAGGTTTGTATTAAAGATATCCAAAATCGACAGGCAGATTTCACATATTCAGAAGGTATCACCAAAAAAAAAAGACAATATAAACATTACTCTCATATATTGTAAGAGAAAAAAAGTTGTAACTTACTCTATTGAGCTGGTCAGAATGTTTTTCTAGAACACTGCTCACATCAGATGGGTTGTTGGTTGAGTAAGAGTTGGCAATCTCTTGGTACAGCTGACTCAGTGGCTAAAGAAATTCATCAAACAAAAGAAGATAAACATGTTTCTGAGAAATGTAAGAAAAGAATGACATTCATTTACTAGTATATCCCAACCACATGTACAGGTTGGCAATGTCAATCTGGCAATTACCTTTTCCAGTTTGACCAAAATTTCAATTTAAGTATATTTTTGCATCAAACTTAAATCATTTTTATCCTCGTTTAATGCTTTAATGTGTATATACAGGTGATGTTTGCACCATGTTTTCCCACGGTATATGTTTAAACAAGGCTCGTAATGTTATGAACCAGAGCAAAATAACACACTAGTTCTAGCTATAGGAAATCTATCTATTTAGATGATCATATCTCAGCCCATACTGAACATATTCAGTTGGATTTCAACATCTGGACATTATTTTTGTATGCTCTTATGGAAAATAAAGAAAAAATTGAGAAATTATATAATAGATTTTTGATGACATCACACTTCAGCAATCTATGACTCATCTGAAATGCAAATACAACAACAATCCACACAAGCACAAAACATGAAGCCTATCACTTGAATGGATTGTTGGAACCAGAAATAAAACACTAACTGTCCAATAGAAAGAACACAAGTGAGCTCACGGGAAGGTTTGATCTGGAAGATGCTGTGGTGGGAGTGGTAAAGAGAAGTGGATTGAGATGGATGGGTCATGTGTTGAGAAGGGAAGGTGGTGAACCTGTGAAAAGAGTGTGGGATCTGGAAGTAAATGGCATTAGAGGAAAAGGAAGACTGAAGATTTCATGAAAAAATTTGGTGAAGGAAGAAAGAAAGCAGTAAGGTTGGTCTAAATGATGAGGATGTTTGAGACAAGGGGAAGTAGATCGAGAGAGGGAGTGTCATCAAGGCACAAAAGTGAGTAATCCTTCGTCAGAAGCAAAATGCTGAGTTTAATAAGTGATGAATATGAATCAATATAAATTGAATATAGATGCATGCATGCACATCAAGCAGAAATACCACATTTGCATTGAGGTAAAATTTCCAATTATATAGGATGAAATAAAAAGAATTGACGATTGTTTTTTTTTTTGCTACAAACTTGAATTTCCAATGATGGTAGAGCAGATCATCAATAAGATGGTGAAAAAACACATTGGCCCGATTTCACAAAGGAGGTTTGTTAACAAACCTAGGTATAACGCGTTTCAACGCGTTTTAAACCTAGGTTTGAAATGCGTCAAAACACATCATATGACGCACATAAACCTATAAGCCATCATACCTCCTTTGTGAATTCGAGCTATTGAGTTTGATGCATTTTATTCGATGTCTTTATTTGCAGTTAATGCATTTATCTTGCCAACACAACATTTGGCAATATTCCTATTTATGCAATATCTCAATTCATACGCTGGTCAAAGCAGGCTGCAGATACGAAGCTCGTAAGAGCAAGACATTTTGCGAGTGAAGGGATATAAGTCCTTAACTAGACCGGGCACTGCTTTTTAAACACTCAGTAGGGCCACTGCGCATTTACAAGAAGTGAGTCACTGCTCATTAATGCGCAATGGTGCTACTGAGTGTTGAAAGAGCAGTGAATCTCTAACGACCGCACCAAAATTTTCTGTGTGTGAATGATGTTGAATCTAAGCTGAAAGCTCTTTAAAGAAATCAGCTTTAAAGAATTTTACCCCTGTGTAAAAAGGTTGTTATATTACTTTCATCCTTTTATATATTATATATATGT
Source organism: Hemicentrotus pulcherrimus (assembly GCA_003118195.1). Lineage (NCBI taxonomy): Eukaryota > Metazoa > Echinodermata > Echinoidea > Camarodonta > Strongylocentrotidae > Hemicentrotus > Hemicentrotus pulcherrimus. The sequence goes on along the minus strand of BEXV01003611.1, from coordinate 14,054 downwards.
ACTGTACATGTATATAATATATACATGTACATGTATTTATATATATATAGTATATTATACTATAATCTGAATGTACAGGTGATGTTTGCACAATGTTATCCTATGGTAAACATATGAACACTGCAAATTTACTGGTTTAAGTTCAACCAAGACTCTAACCCTAATAGAGCCTAGGACCATTATGACTCATGTAGGACTTGTGACTCATCTGAAATACATGTACAACAATCCACACAAGAACAACACATGAAGCCTATCACTGGAATGGGTTGTTGGAACCAGACATAAAACAATTATAAACTGTCCGATAGAAAGAAGACAAGTGAGCTCAATGAACGGGTGGGTCTGGATGAAACTGTGGTGAAAGTGGTAAAGAGAAGTGGAAGAAAGAAAGCAGTAAGGTTGAGACAAGAAGAAGTAGAGGGAGAGGGAGTATAATCATGGCGTGAAAGTCCGTAATCCCTCGTAAGACAAAAAATGCTGATTTAATACATTATGTTGAAGATGAATCTCTATATTTTGGATACAAATACATGCACAACGAGTAGAACACCAAATTTGCATAGTGGTACAATTTCAATTATATAAAGGATGAAATAGAAAGAATGGAATACTAATTTTGCTTTGCTATAAACGTGAATTTCTAATGGTTGCAGAGTAGATATTGGTAGAGTAGACCGTCAACAAGATTGAGGGAAAAATCCCATTGATGTTGATACATGTAATTTGATGTCTACATTTGCAGTTAATGTATTTATCTTGCCAATACATTAAACATTTTGCAATATTCCTAATGCAATATCAGCTGTCACCTAGTAACTCTATTCGATTACTATGTATATTAAACATCATTTTGGATTGGTAGGGGCTCCTCCCCTTCCCCTCCCCCCCTCTCTCTCTTTCTCTCTCCTCCCTCCTCCTCCTCTTCCTCCTCCTCGGCCTCCTCCTTCTTCTTTGCCTTCGCCTGGGAGGGAAAAAACCCAGGTACAAATTTACATAACAGGGAGTTCCCCTACTTAAAATTTCTTTGTGCTGTGTTTATTTTGGGGGTGGGTGAAGTGCAGACTTTGGACATTCACATATCTACTAAAATGAGCTACGCTATATCATCAAAGGAAAGACATCCACCATTTTCTCATACCACAGCATTAAAACACAGTACCTGTAGTTTGACCTTTGCACCACTTGATCATCAATCATTAATTCTCCTCACTATATCTTTTATTAACCCAGCAGTACATACCCACCTTTATTGCTTTAAAAAGTTCTTTGAACTCGTGGAAGAATGCAAATTTTAATATCGAACGATTTTCGATGTTTACCATATTATCACATGACTATCACATGTCAGCGTATAATATTCATAATACCATATATTGTCTGGTCCGTCTAGAGCAATTGTGATATCATTTCTAGAATATTTTGGAGGTACATGTACACTCATTTAAGCTATCTGCATAAAAGGATAGAGCAATATCACTGATCATCTTACTTCATCTGCATACAGGTAAACATTCTGTATATTATCTGAAATTCTTCATATAACAATTATGGGATAATTAGGCATGCATGTGTGTATTTACAACAAACAGATTTCATATGAGCTTCATACATGTACATGTACATGTATCTACAGTTAAAATCTAAATTTAAAAAAAAGACAAAATCTGGGCATTTTCATATCCAGCAGTGCAGCAGTGGGTGGTTACACTTTTTAGAATAATAACGTGGTAAATGTAGCATGCTTGTACCAATAGTGATCAAGAGGCAATGCTTCTATTGTTTTGGTTGACCGTTCCTGGCCTTTTTGAGGCATTTAAAAACTTATTTTATGCATTCTAGTTATACAAAAGAAACAAAAATGTAAACAGTAAATTTTATACCTTAATAGTCATTTAGCTCAAATCAAAGACTGAAAGCAATTATGATAATAAAGATCTGACAATTCACTATAGAGAAATAATTCATTTGCTAACATGTATATCAAGTAACTTATGTGAAATTTTGAATGTAAAAATTATGGGATAAGTAGACATGCATGTGTGTATTAAACTACATGTATTAAAGATAAAGTTGAGTTCTGGTCATGGGATTGCATTGTGAAAGAAACGATGTGGAATCTATCAGAAAAGGTTGATCATCTAGTATATAAGTATTTGTGTGTATTGCAAGGTTCTGGAATCATCAAAATGATAAGAAATTTGGCCAAATCTTGGCAAAGTTACAAGCACTGTACACAGAATGATGTATATGGTGAAAAAAAACCTCCCCCCCGATTTTTACGTATTTTATGTCATATTTAGAATATGAAGGCATTTGAAGAGCCATGCTTTTCAAGGAACATGTTTAATCTGATGTTCTTCCACCCTTGCATAATAACAATGATAACGCTCACAAATTATTTTTTTCCTCTTCCCAGAACTCAACCTTCTCTTTAATGTATTGACATGAAACAGACTTCATATGATACAAGGAAACTTAATGCCAAACAAATGTTGTTCCTTTCAGATAAAGCTCAGGCAAGATCAAGCCAAACAGAGAATAGAGGTAGAGACTGCTTTGAACGATTTTAAGAGCTCTGAAGAAGAAACAAAATCTTGGGACATTATATGTGAATCTCACATCTTTGCACATGACATTTCTGCAACAGTTTCAATTGATCTAGCAGTTCACACCAACTTCAGTGTCTATGTGTTCTTGCCATTTTTGAGCAGAATCTGATATAACTGATTTCACAAGAGAAATAGACCAGCAGTAACGCAAGCAGATCAACTTCGAGGCTATGAATGATCTAAACTTTATGTGAGGCTGAACAGGAGACCGTCACACATGCACAAAAGAAAGTTCTAGCAACTATTGGGGACAGATCATATAATATCTTCAGACCTGGCTCATCCATTTTCAGCTTCTCCATAACTACATCTAATGAACTGTACAGCTTTAAAAGTTCAAATTTTACTTCAGCTGAACATACAAATGCTGATTCTACTGCTACTTATACGTTGTGATACATGTACATGCAGATTAAGTACAGTGTACATATATAACACATGCTTCAAAAGTATTTAGGACAATTGATATACACGCACGGCGCATGCCTACAATTTGAAAGTTCAGTATTGTTTCCTTCATTACAAGCCTGTATTAAGTTGATATTTAAAGATCTCTATAACGTCTCCAAATTGAAACATTCAGCATGGGATTGAAAGGCATCATTATCACTTTCATTATCATTTTTGTTGTAAGATGTGATTCACAAATTCAGTATATCATGGAAGGGGAAAATGTAGACCTCAATTTCCCATTCCCATGTGATAGTGTGAGAGTGACATTACAGTTTGGAATTAGAAAGCCTTTTTACACTTTGGCTGATTTGGAATCTCTCTCACTGCCTCCTAAACAAACAAACAGATTCACTGTCCAAAGCAACAATGAAAGTAATGACTGTTTACTCCATCTTAGTATCACTCCAGCAAAAAGAACCGATGCAGGTACATATATTTGTGTGGCTTATGCTGATGATGGTTCAACTACAATCAACAGAATTGGATTACATGTTGATTTTCTTCCTGGTAAGGCATCATGTACACTGAATGAAGAGAGCATGGTTGGGAATTGGGTAGCACTGAATTGCATGGCTCCAGTTGGGAGTGTACCAGGTCAAGTTGATTGCTATCAAAATGGAGAAAGAATGCCTCCAAAGATCAGACCTGTTGAAAACGATAAACGTTTAGAGCAGACTATACTAGTTCAGAGGACCGTAGACCCTGTATTTTGTTGCACTTCTATCCTAGAACAGCCTAAAATTAGGTGTGAATGTCATGATTTTCAATGGGATTCTTCTCATGGAACCATACTGAATAGTGCCATAAACCCTTGTGTTTCCACCACAACAAAACAAGATCAAGTGATGACCACTGGGGTACCAAGCTACTCAGTTTCTCAGTCTATACAAGCCAAATCTACCAATAAGACTGAAATTGAACCGAAGGAAACGATGTCCTTGGCCTACTGGCCATATATCCCAATCAGCATTCTACTACTAATAATAGGTTTGCTGGTTTTAAAGCTGATATTGAAATCAAAACGGGACAGAAAAAAGTTTTTCAAATACGACTATAGACAACCATCAACATTAGATACCGAGATGTGTGTAATACACACATCTTGAAGCATAACACAACAAACAAGTCATGTAATTAACATCGCATTCAGGAAAAAAAACATATCTGTGGGGAAAAAATATAAAGCTTGGTTTCAAATGTATTGTATAATGCATCTGTACATGTTGTATTTTAATGCATTCTTAGCTTGTACTATGTAAGATGAATTTTTTAAAGGAGAAGAAGAGGAAAGAAAGAAAATAAAGAACCCAATTCCTAATCATTCTACATTATCCCTTAAAAAAAAAAAAAAANAAAAAAAAAAAAAAAAAACTAATTAAATTGAGAAACAATGAGGCTGTTTGAGATACTGTAGATTGGTAGATTGATGAATGTCTCCACTGCCTAATAAATTGCAAGTATACAAGGGCATCCACAGGTTTTTTTTCCCTACATCTTTTACATCTATGTGTACTACCGCATGTCATTGTGTTGTTATTTTTAGTTGAGAACACCTTGTTGCACAGAGAAGCAATTTGCTACTTGTATTTGTTCAACTAAATCTAAGTAAAAAATGGTGTTCTAATATTATAGTTGTCATATACTTTCTTTCATTTGAATATGACATTACAGTGTACACTGTATATGAAAAGTGTGAAGACCAGTACATTACATTTATATACTGTATCTGTTGTGATGTGTCATTTCCTTGTTTTATTCTAAGTTTTCTCTGTTTTTTAAACTTTTATATCACATGTCTGGTGCACAGAAAGTGTATGCCTGTCAATAACATGTAAGCTAGGGGCCGTTCTTTAGAAGGCATGTAAATAGTCATGATATTGACTATATGAAGTTTAGATTACCTTGAATATCATACATTCTTAATTTGATATACATGAAGCTGTAGGGGCATTATAAAAAATACTGGCCAGTCCATATTATGATATATTCTACTGTTATCATTATCCATTCTGTATCTTTACTTAGATATCACATGCCTCACAGAAGGCATATTTGTCGATGATGTGACTGCTAAATGCAATTCTTTGAATTGCCTTTGCGATTGTTATATAGCTTTAGGGGCATCAGAAAAAAACAGAACAGTCTATATTACGATATTTTGTGTTGTTACTATCTATCAACTTCAACCTAGTAGTAGAGTAGAAGAGTCGTAGTCGAGTGGTTTCAGCACTTGACATGAAATACGAAGGTCATGGGTCAGATCCCTGACATGACACTTATGTCCTCTGGCAAGGCATAACTCTTCATTTGTCACTCCTTACCCAGAAGAGAAATGGGGACCTGGTAGGATGATGAGTGATGAGTTGTTGTGATAGTAATTGCCATATGACCTCAAAGTGACCATATGTAGGGACACTGATATTCCGTGTTAAAAAATGGCTTTTCTGTTTCAGAAAATCTGGAATTGCATGAATTCCGTTTTGCCACGGATAACCACTCAAAAACATACGGACGGGACTGGAAAAACTTGATGTAATATACCAGTGAAAATATACGAAAAATTATCAAATGTTTAGATTTACCAACTTCAAATTCAAACTTGGACAAGCAGACTAAAGTAAGCAGAATGTGTCAGAACACGACATATTCCTGGTGGAATGATACAGATACAGGCTGAGTAGTACCAATGTCGACGAAAACATTTCAGTCTTGGCTGTCATGTCAGCGATCGATTGATTTTAGGCGCACATGCCAGCCCCTATTTCGAACTGTACAACAGCGTGTGTATGATCCAGGTTATTATACATGTATATGTATTTTCTTCTTGCACAATCACCATTTAATTGATAATTGAATAAAAATAAATTAAAAAAAAACTCTTTGTCATGTGTTTTCAATTCAATTCAACTTTAGTGGATGTAAATATTCATGTGTAACTTACTTTGAAGACTTCGGGCTGAGATCCAACAAATTTGTATGTACATTTACATATAAACACTTTTGAAGGAAAAAACTTCCATGGCATATTTTCCATACAAACTGTCCGTATACATGTACATATAGAAATCAGATAAAAATGAAGACAACTTTCAAATTTAGTTCTCCCAGTACACAACCAACCTGTAAGTCCTACATGTTATTTCATACCATCCACCCTTATCCAATTATGGTCAAATCTGAACTAAGTCTATTGACACGTTCAGATATGACGTGTCATAACTGCCTTGTTTTTCTTCATGATAACAGAAAGTGTATTTACGCCTCACATTTTGTATCTTACAAAACACAGCTAACTAGTGAAAACGTACAGGACCTTTGTTGTGCGTAGTTGTCATTCATCTACACATGAAGAAAAATTTTTTTTTTTTTTTTTCTTTTTGCAGCATCAGCAGCAGCAGTTTACTACTGCATATCTGACCAAGCCTTTACTATCCAACCCTTTCAACCCAAAAGTTTTTCTGACATTCACTACAATATATTCCAACAAAATGTAATACTACATGAAAATCACAAGCAAAAGCTCCGCAAAATGTACACATATTTAATGCACTATTCTTAGTCTTGTTCGTTTCCATTGGAAACTGTACATTGTCATAACAAATGGTTTCTCAAATTAGGCTGTAACCAAGCCTAGGGCTTATACCAACCTTGATGAATCTGCTGACTACTTGAGATGTGTACTTAGGAAGGTTAGGAACCTTGCCATGTTGAATTAGACAGACTAGGATGAACTTCTTGTATGCCTCTAACATGATGTGACTCACTGCCATGGATGGTGTGGTGATTGCCTGGAAAGAGTAAATGTCCAACAACAATATCAATGTATGGGGGCAGGTAAAAAAAAAAGAGACATTTGACAAAAATACAGAAACAGAAATACAATGATAGAGAGAGAGAGGGGAGAAAGAAATGGAGGGATGGAGAGAGAGAGAGAAGGGAAGAGAAAGAGAAAAAACAGGGGGACAGAAGAAAGGAAGAGAGGAAGAGAGAAAAAAATAGAGACAGCCAGAGAAACAGACAAACAGAGAGAGAGAGAGAGGGAGGGGGGGGGGCAGGAAAGAAAGAAGAACTTCAGTCATGATCAATCAATTGTAATATATAATTATTTATAAACACTAAAACACACAAAATCAGGAAAGCTGAGAATTGAAGAGATTGCTTGATACATAAGCTGCAGGGTTCGAGACATTCCATTCAAATCTATATTACACATGTTTGTATTTAGATACTGCTTTCCACATTTGGATATCAACTCAATACCAAGTTCACAACTCATGATAAATGTACCCTGGATACATGGAAATCCACAATAAAGGCTATGCAATACATTAACCCTTACTGTACTGGGGGGGGGGGGGGGG
>BEXV01003610.1:22461-38614 GCA_003118195.1 Hemicentrotus pulcherrimus | reverse complement strand
ATTTTTTATGGTGGCCATTTTGAAATTCAAAATGGCCGCCTAAGACGTGGTCGAAAAAAATGGTACCAAAGTTTTTTGGATTCAGCACCCCCAAATTGACAAAGTAAGCCAAAAAAATCAATTTTGGCACAATTATCTCACGGGATTCAATATTGTGACATTACAGGCTGTACTATTACCAAATTCGTATCAAATTCTTGACAATATTGCTTATGAAGATTCTTTCGTCCATGAATATACAACATGACGGGCAAGTCGACTGTTAAATCTCTTCCTAATCTAAAATATCATAATCGCTGTTTTCTTATGACACCTCTGTAGACCCATTACTATCATTATAGGTCCTGCAGCACTGGGCAGAAAATATCCACACAGGCCTACATCTTCAAGCGAGAAGGATTGTTATAGCAATTGTTTTTTTAAGTCCATGTGCTTGTGAACTGAATCTTGTTTCCTACATTCCTGTTGTATTGTAGGAGTCTGTTCGTTTGAGCTACTTCTTTGACAAACACTCGTGGGCAATATCTTTCTATCCTTTTGAGACACGGAACTCGATTCAGCATTTTCAGCACCCTGTTTAACATCGGAATTTAAAGTTAAGGCACTTAGCGGAAGGTAACCGTCGAAGTCTAATTTACTCCCCTCAAAATATGTTTATCTATAGTGGTCCTTTTTTTGTATTCATGGGTGTCGATTTGTTTACTACTCTGTGCATAACCTAGCAGCTCTTCTGTTTTCACCAAGAAAGTAGGTTACTGTGGATATTGTCATACCTCGAAACAGTGTATGTGTTTGTCTTTTCAACGCTACTCGGGGGTTCCGGGTTTACATTCGTTTTACTTGGAAGAAGATATCCGTCAACATCTACATCTCTTTCCATCGTAAGTTTTTTGTATACATTGTTCATAACCATATACTTTTGTGAATTATTTTGTTCAATAATTTGCACAGTACCTTCCGGCTTACACGTTTAACCATGGCAGGTTGCTCTGGAAAGTGACGCTATATTATGTGGTAACGTATCTGTGTCTTTGTTTTCAACCCGGAGGCTTGGAGCATCAGTACTTCCATCCCTGGCCGATGAGGCAACCTTGCTAATAAATATCGTTTCCATATAGTCGTGGGTGTATTCACCTTTTGGGGTCTTCGGTACAGATTGCTCCCCTTAGTCCTCAAACAACTTATTTTCACTCAATATCGTTAAACGTTGTTCTGGTAGTTTTGGAGCAGCATTCAGATCCTGATAAGTAGAGACTACACTCGTGTCATGTGTAAACCCTGTATCCATATAAATATCACTTTCCAATGTTCCACTCGCCCATGATGTTATAGCCCTACGTGCACAATATGCTAGTGTTGCCACGAGAAAGACGCTTGACAGAAATACAAAAAGCCCGATAATTATGGCCAACGTCAGATTGAATGGTGTTCCGCCTGATGAAAAATCATATCAAAAATCGTTCAATTATTGTAGTACATCTTACTAATGATAGTAATTGTGATTTTAAAGAGCTGTATATAAACATATTGATGAAAAATGTTCAGAGAAATTATAGCTATAAAAAGTATGAAGTGTTTGATTCAGCCTGGAAACTTAGCTTCCTGAATTATCTGATCCTGCATTATTTCAAAATTATTTTAAATAGTTTATATTGATAGTCAATCTAATAACCCCGGACTCTAATTGATTGTGCCTGCAACACCCCAAGAGGCATAATTAAAACCGGTAAAACGGATCCTGAGTTAGGGGGAATTCATCGAGACAGTGGGGGATGGATAAACGGTGGTCTTTGTGAACATTTCGCCTCGAACACAATTGAAACCATATAAAATAACAAAACCCACGTCCAGCAGAATCAGAATTGTCATAATATTGAATTGTTTACCTTTCGGAGTGCAAATAACGCTGGCATCTTCATTGTGTGCGCAGTTGTGCACACCGATGCCGTCATGATCGCAACGTTCGATGTCAATTTCTGTCCCCTGGCACTGAACTTCATCGAGAAATATGCTCTCAGATCCTTTACCAAATCGAGCACCAAGTGGAGCGCCCAAAGCTCCATCAAAGCCTAACATTCTGCAAACAACCTCGGCGTCCTTGAGATTCCAGGAATCGTCGCAGACCGTTCCCCACGAGCCATCGTGGAGAATTTCTACTCTACCTTCAGCGTCATTAGCTCCTCTAATCAGACGTACTAGAAAAAAAATGCGGTGTATATTTAACTAATTGAAATAAATAGATTTCCACTGAGTGAGAAATCTTGAAAGACATTTTCAAATGTCAAGTTTTGTTGAAGGTAGTGGTATATGTCCTCTTTTTGTTATCCAGCTGTAATTCATATATTTCGACAGCTATTTCAAAATTAATAGCAACATAAATAAATGTATTTGACAAATTCTGCACTATTTCGTATTTTTGAAGTTTAAAACCTAAGTTCAGGAAGATATATATCGTTCTATTGCAGCTTTTGTCGAGAAAGCTAAAATCATGCTCACATGAACAACTCTAATGTACTATAGGACAGAGTCATACCTCCTGAGAAACAGATGGCACCCGAATCTCTGGCATGGCTACAGCTATGGACTGTTATTCCTCTGTAATAACAATCTGCTATGCTCTTTTCTGTTCCGTGACACTGGACATCACCAAGCAGAATGTTACCATTGTCCTGACCAAACCGTGCCGAACCATTTGCTGCCAAAGCACCATCAAACCCTAACATTCCGCAAACAACTCTCGCATCGTTCAGATCCCAGCCATTGTAACAGACAGTTCCCCATGATCCATCGTACATAACCTCTACTATACCCTCTGAATCATTCACTCCACCGGTGAGACGAACCTTAATTGGGTCTGTGAAGTTTAAAAAATGTTGAATAAAATAGCGATTTTTAGTATTAGGAGAGAAAATCGTTGTGTGGAAAGTGGACAAAACGCGATCGGTAAATCTTCTCATAAATCAACTCACGAGCAGTGTCAAGACCCAATTGTATATCCCTTGTAAATAACGTTAAAAAAAATGGGCGTAGAGGCCAGTCTTCAGGTAATAGCCTGAATTTAGGCCCTGGTGAGTTATTTTCAGACCATAGTTGAGGTTTGTTGTGTACAAAATAGCTGATTCCAGGTGATTTTCAGGCCCTCTGATCAATTCTCACTGGCATCTTGAACTATTGAACTACAAACAGACTTCAAGTATCATCCCATACCTCCTCGTGTTCGCAATCGTGTTCGCAATCGGAGACGCCAATCCCTCGATGGTAACAGTCTGCCAGGTTATCGTCTGTATTTTTACAGGATATATCATCAAGTAGTATATAACCTGAACCTTGGCCACATGCAGCAGAGCCTGGAGCGGCTAAGGCTCCATCAAACCCCAGCATTTTACACACGACCCTTGCATCTCTCAGATCCCACTCATCATCACAGACGGTTCCCCAAGAACCATCATACAAGACCTCAACTCGTCCTTCACGCTGAACTACAAATGGTACAGTGGGTGTTGGAGGAATAAAGAAAAGCTATTGAATTTTGGCTTCTACCTATTATAAAAGATAAAACAACAGGCGTATATACTGAATCATCAAAAATCATCATAATAAGTGTTCAGTGTGCGTTGACTAGATATTTTTATACAGCTATGGAAGCACCATGTAGTGACCTATAATAGCCTGTAACCTGTAATAACCGTTGAACGAATAAAAAAAAAAAAAAAGCTTTTGAGATCTAATATATGCAATCCTATTACCCTACCTCCAGTAAAACAAACGACACCAGCGTCACTGTCATGTTCACAGTTGTTGACTCCAAGACCTCGATGGTAGCAGTCAGCAAGGGCGTCCTCTATGCCCTTGCATTCAACGTCATCAAATAAGATTTTACCGCTTCCGGCACCAAACGTAGCACTACCAGGTGCTGCTAAAGCTCCGTTATATCCAAGCATTTTGCAAACTACTCTTGCGTCCCTTAGATCCCAGCTATCATCGCATATAGTTCCTCAGGTTCCCTCATACGAAACTTCCACCCTGCCCCCTGAATCGATGGTTCCCTTGGCAAGACGAACCTGAAATGGCTCTGTTGTGTTAGAAGTAATGCAAAGTTTGAGAAATTTTGAAAATTGAATGGATAGTAACATGACAGATAGTTCCCAAGGTTCCTTCGTACAGTACCTCTACTCTGCCTTCAGCATCGTTAGATCCACTGACAAGACGAACTTGAAATGGGTGAGGGTGGGCTATAAAGGAGAAAAGTATTTGTCTTGCTAAAATCTTTCACATTTTACAGGAACCCAGATTTGTTTGTATCGGAGTTGTAGTTTGTGAATAAAACAAAATATGCACAAGGTTTGTGCAAAATAAGATTTGCTTTTAAAACAGCTTGATCGAAATTAACATTATTGTTTACAAATCATTCGAGAAACGTAAAAAGTTTCCTTGAAAGATTGTTCAGACTTGGCGTGGCAAACCATCGAAGAAATGCCGCCGTGTAAATGAATGGACACACTTTATTTCATTATATATATATATATATACTGTATATATATGTATGAATTAACGGCAATTTACATTCAGTGAAAGACTTTTATGAAGACAGAAAATTGTTAAGGTGCTAGCACCGATCAGCCGAACCTCGAATGGATTAAGGTGGACTTCATTAAAAAGGAAAAATGTATGAACAAAAGCAAACTAAGAATATTTTTTCCCCTGCATGCGATTCATACAGTATGCCATATAGAAATACGACTGATCCTTTCCTCGTGTCAAAAAGACTTCGTACCTCCTGAGTAACACACTGCCCCCGCATCCCAGCGATGCCCATAGGAAGAGGTGGTCAATATGAGAGGACAGTTCGCCAAGCTCTCTTCTGTTCCGTAACATTCGACGTAAAGAACACCACCAGAACCCTAACCAAACCTAGGCTATCGTGGCGCGTCCAGGGCACCGTCGTACCCCAGCATCCTGCAAACCATCCTCACTTGGAACAAATACCAGTAACGATCACAAATAGTCTGCCATGGTCTACCGTAAAAGACCTCCACTCTTCCTTCAGCATTGTTTGGGCCATTACTAAGACGTACCCCTAGGAAGAATACTGTCGATGGGTTTCCTCAAATCTGCATTTCATTGTACTTTATCCCAAGTGATTCAGCGTGACAAAAACGAGCAGAAGGATCCATTGCCCCTCGATTTATTTGAATATATGATAACCACAAATCAAATTGTTTTGATCGTAAAACTGTGATAACTATTAGGGAACTATTAGGGGCGTTTCTAAACTTTTTTAGGGGGGGGGGCATTAGCCAAATCTCAGACTGCCGACATTAATTTTGTCCAACGAGCTAGAAGTTTCTCTGTGAGACTATTTTTATGTTATATGTGAATTAATTCTTCGTGGAAAAAGAAGAAAATTAAAGATATAGGTTGCTAGAGTTAAGAAAAGTCGGACTAAGCACAGGTCATTCATGATATTGTGTGTGGTAACATGAAGCCTTTCTACAAGATATCACGCCAATTATACCCAGAACGACTAATTGACGTTGACTAGACACTAGACCTTTCATTTTTTGCGAGATCCGAGTCACACATTTCGGTATGAATTAAGTTCTTCTGTTTGATAGGTGATTGAATTAATATGTATGATGAACCGAACAAATAAATATACAATGATTTGTTAAATAACTGCCCTCTCGTCTCCCAGGAACCTATTATTTACAAGCTATGCTTTTTATAGGTTCCTGTATATTTCACAGTTTTGTGCTTTTCTCGTCTGGGTATCCTTTAACATGATAACAGTTGTCAAACACATTTGATGATATATAATTGTGTAGTCTGATTATTTTTGTCAATTACTATAATCATTTTTTAAAATTATGAAACAATGTCTTTTATGTATATTTTGTTATCCGTATTGTATTTGCATGTGATATGTGAAACCAATAAACTCAGCTTAACAGAACCCAATTCAGAAGTCGCGTTATTCCAGAATTTGGCTTATTTGATGTTAATCTCCACCACACCGAAGCTACCTCCCCCTATTTAATTGCTACCAGCCGATAATGGCGTGATCATTAAATTACGGCGCCGCACAGTGGGCCAGGGAGGAACCAAAGTGCGCCAAAACTCATTGTGGGAATTTACTTTTTATAAATTTTGAAATTTTGGATTTCCAGGGGTTTCCGCTTGAATAGTATTACCAACATTTTCTCTGATGTCTAAGCTTTAAGTTGATACAAGATTTGGCTGCCCGATTCTGCCCGTTAATATGCTAACACACATTTTTCGGGGCAATGTGGCAAGGGAAATCGGCTCTAACATAATAACGGGCAGAATCGGGCAGCCAAATGGTGGTATTAAAATTTAAGCGGAACTCCGCGGAAATCCAAAATTTCCTTTGGATTTATAAAAACATGAAAAATTAGTCGATTTTTCAGTGAATTACCCTATAATATATCATGAAGATTGTGTTTCTATTAATTTTAACCCATTCATGCAACNCTGGATTTATAAAAACATGAAAAATTAGTCGATTTTTCAGTGAATTACCCTATAATATATCATGAATATTGTGTTTCTATTAATTTTAACCTATTCATGCAACGAAATGAACTATCAGGAATATGTCAGAGCAATTTCATATCAACAACTTAAAAAAATGTTAAATTGAAAGATTTATAAAATAAGTCACTTTTGCAATAAAACTGTGAATATGTTGGATGTTGATGTTTGAAGGAGTAAATTTTTACCCTTATTGTGCTTACCGGAATTAAATATTTTACTGAGGTATTCCTCAATGTATTACATTTCAACTGGGGAAGTAAAAATTGAAAAAAATCAAAAATCACCAAAAATGAGTTTTGGCGCACTTTGGCTCCTCCCTGTCCCACTTTGCGCTGGCTGGCTGGACTGGTGAGCATAATTATGCGTTTGTTGATAACGCCATCTTCGACGGCTTGAATCAAGTGTGTAGGGACTAAAAAGACCGGGCAGATTCTGGACTAAAGTCGCGTATGCATGCGCGAGCACTATTTATCATTCAGACGAGACTTTCTTAAACTAAACAAATTTAGCCAATCGTTCGTAATCGGCAAAATATAACTCAACGACATTTAAATGAATTTGTCATGTCGTTCATGAATGTAATGTGAATATTCATTCTCTTGCAAGTGCGAAAAGCCATATCTTGCATGCTTGTCTCCTTAGACTAGTCATTCGTTCCTCCTCTTTACACATGATGGCTTGTTAAAAGAATTTGCTTCATGTATAACTATCCAGTTTCTAAAGACCTACTTCAAGAATGCCTATTTTCTATGTTTCATGGTGGAAGAGCCATCTTTCGCCGGAAAACATTTTCAAGTATTGTATCCACAATAATTTCTATTCAAAACATAGCATAGACATTTTGAATATTTCTTTATCCACTAAATGTGAAGGTTCTCTACTTGAGACAATAATTTAGGGCATTGCAAATAAGAGATTACGAAAATATGTTTATTAGATTAAATCAGTTAAAAAACATAATCATAGAAATAAATGTTTACCTTTCTTAAATTTGTTTAGAGGGGTCCGATTTCTTGGAAACTTTTGCTGTTACGCTTCTCTGAATTTTCTTTCTTTAGGAAACTGTTTATTAGTTATTATTCTGTTTTCATGTTTCTAACGTGCTCGGTAGAGTATACTATCACTGGTATTAATTGATAATATAGACTTGGACATTTGTAATATGATCTCGTACTTCCTACCTTACGCGGAACTTATGGACAAAAGTTTAAGCAGGACCACTCCATCTAGCTACAATGAGCATGATCAGGATTCCTTTATACATTTTATAGTAAAGAGCCTTTGGTAGAAGAGGCAGAGCCATTTGTCGTAACTATTAAAGAACATAGTACAACACTCTTGCAGAGCTATCTTGCCTGGTAACCAAAGGCTGCAACTAGCTACGTTCATCCAGTAGGGTATGCATCGCCAATGTACATGTAAGATGTATAAAGGTTAATGTGGGCCGGACTCGCAACCAGCTGACGAGGTCGCTGTAGTGTTCAGGTCCTTCATTCATGAAAAACTTACTACGCCTAGCTGGCTGCTATAACTATGTTCTCATGGTACAATAGCTTGGGTAATTAATGTGCTAGATGTATGGGCAAATGTAAAATCATGTACTCTTCCCTTTCTCCTCGAAACTTTGAAGTCTTAGCATTTTCCTCTTTTTGAAAATAACCTCGTTGTTTTTTTATGGTTATGGATAGGTTCAACGTAAACACCTGAAGTAGCTCTTTTTTAGATTAAGCATCATAGGAAAATGAACACAGATTTTGAATCAAATTATGTATTGTAACCGTTTCAGTCTGTGCTCAGCCACAGGGGATATCCCTCCCATGTCAACTGTTTCAGGTTGATAATGACAATGTACTTGTTTGCATATTTTCTTCAATATTACATCTGTTTTATAAGTGAAAACTAGTTCTTCTCTTTCAAGCTTTCTCTTTGACTTTGTGTATGTAATATACGTACAAGCATATAATAGCGGCGTGAGTTTTTTGGGAGTGTTCAGTGAAGTTTACCCTTTTCCTGCCGCCTCTTGGAACATGTTTTTGTGAGAAACGGCTGCGATCAGCCACGAGCTGTGCCTCAAAAGGTTCTTTTATGTCGAAAATTTTTATGTTTGATGACAAAATAACGACGATATTGTAAATTTCTGTACTAGTTGTTGGTAACCTCCGGGAAAGCACGTCTTAGGAAAACGCAGCAGCCTGAACGAAGGGAAGTCATCGCATCGATGTAGATGAGTTTCAGATGGGTTGTCATGCACGCCATAACCCGACGCGAGTTGTGTTACAACAGGAAGTGCAGCAGAAACATTTGCTTCTTCCTAGCTCACTTGTACTCACGCTTGTAGACGAATGTGGGTTTATATTTAAGGCGTATGGTAGTAACTTGCGTAATTTGTTAAATATTTCACGTGTACAGTAGAGGCATCATATTCCATTAAACATATTAGATATAGGCTTACGGAGCGTTGCCTAGGACCGGCGTGTTGAACGTTTGAGTCCTTTTTTTTCTGAAATGAAACGTCTAGCGTTCAATTCAATAGTCAATTGTTTGTAAGATGGTCTGGTCGAACTTTCCTTCTTCCCATCTCTCTCCTCTCTCACGCTCTTTCCTTTGGAATGACGCCCCTTGAGTACATCCACCAAGCTAAGACATTGCAAACAGTGGGTACGCGCAGGGCTGAGAGGTGCACAGTTTCATGTAGTTTAGTACGCATTAGACAGTGCAAAAAATAGTAACGTTGCACGTTTGTGGCACATATACAAATATTGCATGCTCCGGCGTTCGAGTATAATAAAAAGTGTGAGCCGACAACTTTAGAATTTCCTGAGTGATGATATATTTTACCGAGGCTGCAGGAAGGATAATCCTGCCAAGGTAAGGATTATTGGTTAGAGGGCATTCCGACTTTGAAAGTGAATATTTGTTATACTGAAAAACGAAATACATGCAGCATTTGTAATATAATAATGAGGGTATTTTCGATCTCTTTCATTGTGTGCATCTCTATTTACATAATGAAGTAGTTCTTGGAGCCGAGCAATGCGCGCTGCTCGAACATTCGAGTATATGCAGAGACGAGAGGTGCGCAGAAGATTCTCTGATGTTTGCGTTATACCGTGTAAAACAGGCTGTTATATTGCAAAGTCCTGCACATTATAACTTTATATTGTAGCCAATATGATACTCACTAACAACTACTACAAACATAAATAAATGAGACACAAAGTGCTGAGGTACCAAAACTGTTATTTTGAAAGCAAGTGCGTATATTTTGTAGCTACAATATTGAACCTGGCTCGTATTCATTTCTATTATCTTTAGGACAAATACAAATTGAGTAATTGTGAAATGTCATCATTTAGATGAATAGAAGAGAATTACATATGATTATGAATAATCTGTGTGCATCTCTATTTACATAATAAAGTAGTTCTAAAGTGATGATAGAGTCAATAGAAAACAGTAAATAGCCAATTAATTTGCTATATCACTTCTATAACCAAAGACGGAAAGCTATATCATTGATATATTTCATTTGTTTCCCTTCTTGTACATTGACTGTAATGTCCCAACATTGTACTTTTATATGGCGAGCAATTGCACTCGTCAATTCATTTACCATCTTTAAGTAACAGAAACGATTATTTCGTGTACTTGTAACACAAAGAGGTAAAATTACAGAAAATGTATCATGCTTTCATTTTGTTAACCCAAATCCATGTTTTTTTTAAATAACTTGTGTCGTAATTATTGTCGTTTAAACTGACATTTACATGGGAGTCTGTTTTACTATAATACACTTTTTCTTGAATGATATTACGCAATGGAAAAATAAAACACCTTCATTTGTCTTACAGTTTCTAATCTACAACTCGGTTTCGATCGTTGGTTTGAAGATGATTTAAATTGTTGTACAGGCCCATGGAATTAAAAAATGATTTAGAAAAACAGTTATGTGCGACGGGTAATAGAATCGGCAATTATTGTCTTTGAGCTGAGACTGTATGAACTAAAGGTGAAATATACTTTACCTTTCTTAAACAGGACCTCCATCTAACATTTAATTTGACATCACTTTCAGTTTACATCGTAGTCGAGAGGATTTTTTTTTTTTTTTGACCCTTGCGAATCGATATCATTTAAAATTTGTTTGCGTAGTGAAATTTGAAAATAGTGCCCGAAATACACAAATATGTTATGTATATTTATTTTTCAAACTAGCATGAACTGTTATACATCATAGCACCACTGAACACCCACGAGTTGGAGACATATGCTTTGTATCAAAGAAAAAGTGTCAAATAGGCAAGAAAACACTACGATATCTATACAAAAAAAACTTGCAGAAAATTGTATTATATATTAGAAAAGCTGGTTGCTGAGATCATCATTCATCATTATATTTACAGGTATTAATGTGAAGAACACTTGTACATCTGGATTATTTCAGCGAAATGCAATCAAAGTATATAAAGATAATAATTTTTTTAGTCTACATGTGCAATTGCATTATATTTATTAGCCAATACATCTGAAAAAATGCCCATAACTTTTTCTCCATTCATTTATTTGTTCACTCCGAAAATTTCAAACCCCGTTTATACGTCTGTCTTTAAAAACAAAATTATTGTAAATTCCAATAAAAATGTCAGTAAACGTCTTTATACATAATCTACATCGTTAACGACTGTAAGCATGAGTAAAGGTAAGAGAAATGTATATAAATTAGTTTACATGTACAGTACCATATTATTTATTAAAGGTACATGTATTTCTGGGATAACATTATCAGAATTTAGATTGATCAGATACTTATCAAACAGAGAACCTTTTAGCGAAGATGTCATGCATTATGAAAGTATAATGAATTAACAAGTATTAATAGTGAAAGGAAAGTGTTTAATCTCTACACATTCTAAAAAGGAAATGCTGGAAGTAACCAGGGAATCGTTTCGGAAATTTTCGTAAGTACATTAAAAATACATCTCGTAAGTTAATGTTCGTGTTTCCATCAGACTGTCCATCTTCTGCTCTGCTACTATTTATGATAGTTCAGTCTGTAGCACTTGTAAGAAGATACCCATCGAGATCTGTGTCGTTTTCTGTTGCGCATTTTGGGTAAACAGTTTTCATATCCATGTACTTGTGTATCTCTTTCTTTACATGTGTCGTATCTTGCGGTAAGGAGATCGTCCCTTCCCCTCCAATATAACCGGTTTCCATGTTCGATTCCTTGTCGTTATTTTCTCGAGTTAGTTTATTTTTTACTGAATCATCATCATTTAACGAAGGTAGTGTGTTTGGAAGGAGGTATCCATCACGGTCTAAGTCCGTCCCCGTTTTTGGCTTTTGGTAAACTGTTTTCATTTGTATATAGTCATGTTTCACGTTTTCCTTTATGCCTTGAGACACATACCCATCAGGTGTTGTTTTCATGTCCATTATGCAACCAGAGTTTCTCTTATCTGATATCGACTTTTCATCGTTCAAATGCCTTTCTGCGTTTAAAAGGAGATATCCGTCTTTGTCGAAGTCCTTATCGGTTTTTGGTGTTTGGTAACCTGTTTCCAAGTCCGCATATTCATGAATATCTTCTGAATCGCCACCATGACTATATTTGATATCTTTTATATTTGATTCATAATGGTGACGCAAAACATCACTTTTCCGTCTTTCAGGTAATTTGGGTGGTGCATTCAAGTCTTGGTAAGCAGAACCAGCTGACAGAGCATGTATTGATGACATAGTCGTCACGTCCATATAAATTTCTGTGTTCAAATTACTATCAGCTATTCTCTTTTTAAACCTATAAATACAAAACCCAAGTGATACGATCAGAATGCTACTTGCTAATAAAATACCCAGTCCAATTAGAATCTTCATTCGGAAATCAAGTAGTAGAATCGGGCCTGCAGTTGATTTAAAATTGTCAAATTTACTTGTCTTGAGCGGATGTCGAGTTGTGCTGAAGTGTTGTCTTTGCTTTCTTGTGTGAACTATAGTAGTTTCGTGTCCAATTTGCAAAAGCTTGGTTGTGTACGTAGAAGTTATTTCATCAGAGGTGATCATTTCCGATTAAGTCGTCATATCTGGAATATGTTTCAAAACAATTATTTCTTTTATTTTTGTACCGATAAACATTGATGGAAAAAATAAATAAATAATGTCTAAAACCAGGCATATTTTTTAATCGTTCAGTTCTCTACATCGCAAACAATGTATTTGTGTCATATTAAATTTTCCTATATGTCTTTTTACAAAGTCAGACCACAAAAGCTTTCATAAACCAGCCTGTTTGCGAGTTCTCCCTTAATACCGATTAACAGACTAAAAAAGCAAGCTGTATTTCAGGAAAGTTCTGTTTTGAACGCAAACTAAGTTTTCATAATGACGTTACCCGAGTGTTTGATTATCGTGAGTAAACATTTATTAGTTAGTCCTCTTCTTTTATTTGCAGACGATCTTTATCCTTTTGTTTAGGGCAAAAGGTCTTTTTTAATGACGGCTTGATGACATTACCTGCATGTCTACATATGACACCGGCATCTTCTTTGTGTCCGCAATCATGGACTCCAATCCCTTTATGTTTGCAATCTTTTAGCTTGGTTTCCGTCCCATTGCACTGAACACCATCCAGAAAGATATTACCAGAACCTTTTCCAAATCTTGCTTGGGGTAGAGCAGCTAAAGCCCCCTCAAATCCTAACTGCCGACACACAACCTTAGCTTCGTCTAGTTCCCATGAATCGTCGCATACAGTCCCCCAAGATCCTTCGTGTAGTATCTCAACTCTTCCTTCATATTCATGGGTTCCACCGACAAGTCGAGCTGTTTTAAATAACATAAAAAAGAGGAAATTCAGTGTTCTTGATTTTTTAAAACAGATTTATCATTATACTTTTTTCTTTTCTTGTCTTTGCACCGCTTTGAGCTTGATTCGTAACTGCTTATTATAATTCGTTAGATGTTAGTCGTCCTGTTTACGAATATTTGATCTTTATAATAAATTTTGGGGAAAACTGAATCCGCTTTTGGGGAATTAAGCTATCCATATTCAACGTCATTGTGAGCAATGCATTCATAGTTGGTTTCAAAATGTGTCAATGTGTGTCAATATGTGTCAATTGTTAAGGTCACTTTAAATGGTTAGATGAACAATGATAACTGGATGTAATAAGCAGAATAGTTTAGTATTTTACCTCCTAAGAGGCACGTGACCCCAGCGTCTTCGTTATGTTGGCAGTTGTGCACTCCAAACCGTAGATGTACGCAGTCCGCAAGATTGTCTTCCGTTCCATTGCACCCGACATGAGACAGGAGAATGCCATCGGACCCCTCGCCAAACTGGGCTAAACCTGGTGCAGTCGAAGCGTCGACAAACCTTAACATTCTGCATACGACTTTTGCATCTTGCAAATCCCAGCCATCGTCGCAAACTGTTCCCCAGGTGCCGTTATATCTGATCTCCACTCTTCCTTCATAACTATTAGATCCACCCACGAGCCGTACTCCCACAGAGTTTGGATGGGCTAAAAGGAAAATAAATTTACTTTCTTTTAGTAAAGCCATAAAAAGTCAATCCCTATCTTTTTCCTAGTTCAGTTGTTCATACGACTTTTGCATCTCGCAAATCCCAGCCATCGTCGCAAACTGTTCCCCAGGTGCTGTTGTATTTGATCTCCACTCTTCTGAGTCATTCATTATACTTTTCTAGTTCGGTTAATAAAATCATATAGGTGTGCATCCAAAATGAGTCAATATTTTATTGGAGTTGTACAATCTTCTATCATATTCTTTCGCCTATGTCTTATTGAAGGCACCCTACTAGCCATTGCAATACCGGGTGACCTTGATTGAAAGTAGCCATCATACCAATCAGACTCTAAAACACATATTTAAAGATTTAGGACCATAATACCAAAATGGCCCTTTCTATTGTGACCACTAATTCATTACATCTTCATCACCTCGTGCCAACTGATATTATGTAACAACTGCCCAGCGACTATCCTGCGCAAATTCACTCAAACGAGCCTAATTGCTTTAACTAGGGGTAGCCTGAAAGCATCCGAACCGCAATTTTTCCAATAATATTAAGAGTCCACTCTTGCGCCTGACTATATCACAATGTGTGCATCCCTTTTTTGTGGACAGGGTAGACACCTACCTCCCATGTAACAGATGGCACCAGCATCCTCTCCATGTCTGCAGTAATTGACACCTATCCCAAGATGTGCACAGTCTGCAAGATTTTCCTCCGTCCCATCACAACCGACAAGATTAAGAAGTATATCCCAAGATCCCTGACCAAACCTTGCAGACGTTGTTGCGTCCAAAGCTCCATCAAACCCTAGCATTCTACAGACGACCCTCGCGTCTCTAAGATCCCAGCCATTATCACAGATAGTTCCCCAGGATCCATCGTACAAGACCTCCACTCTGCCTTCAGCATTGCTGGCTCCACCGACGAGCCTTATTCCGAAAGGATTTGGATGGGCTGAGGCAATTGAAGGCAGTAATTGGTAATTGAATGAAAATCATTAAAATGTGAATCAGCACGCAAAATGAAATAAATGGCACAGAACGCTTGTGCTTATGCTCTTTATACGGCGATTGCAATAGACAAGTTTGGTTTGTTTGCTATGTGACTTCTGAAGCTATATTTGTCCATTCATTGATTACAGAAAAATGGATGAAACACTAAAGGAGTGATTTACATTTTACTTCTTGAACGTATAATCATCTCAAGACTCTTTACGACCGTTATTAGTGGATGATAAATAAACTCTTCATATAATGACATATCAGGATTGCATGTTACGGTTTAACATACCTTCATTGTAACAAATAGCCCCCGCATCTTCATCATGTCCACAGTTGTGAACTCGAATCCCTGAATGAGCACATTCTGCAAGGTTTTCTTCTGTTCCCTCACACCCGACATCAGCTAAAAGAATATCCCCTGAACCTTCACCAAACCTAGCAGATCCAGGTGCGTCCAAGGTTCCACTAAACCCCATCATTCTACAAACCACCTTCGCGTCTCTAAGATCCCAGTTGTCATCACAGATAGTTCCCCAGGATCCATCGTGGATGAGTTCTACTCTGCCTTCAGCATCGTTAGATCCACCGACAAGACGGACTTGTAAAGGATTTGGATGGACTACAAAAGAATAAGAGCATAATTTTGTTAAAGATGATGTCATCACAAATTTCAACATACGTTAAATAGTATACAAATAATGCACAGGTTTGAGTGCATCGGTAGGAAATGTGTGCGCAAGGTACCTTTGAATGGGTTTTAGACTAAATTCAAAGGTACCACGTGCACACAATTCCATCGACTCACGAATTAAACCTGTGCATCATCTGTTTTATAAAATGGGGCCCCAATTACCGGGTGCATGGCAAATCATGCTATCCGGTAATTACCGGATACATGATTTTTGTCAAAGCCATGCTTTCCGGTAATTTCCCTGCAATCTGATTGGTCAATTACTGGGTTATTACCGGAAAGCATGATTTCGTAAACTTATCATGATTTTTTTTTTTTTTTTAAATTGTCAGCTTACATTAAACCGTAAACTATTTTTTTTTTAATTAA
>BEXV01003608.1:25097-36431 GCA_003118195.1 Hemicentrotus pulcherrimus | reverse complement strand
ATATGATGAACTAAAGATTTTTCAACCTCTTATTAAAATCTTTTCTAGATCTAACTTTTTCTTCTTAACCCTCTTCTCTTTTCAACCCTGGATGCTGTGTGTGAGGTTCATTAATTTTAATACATCTTATGATGTAACAGTGGTTTTTCTACAACCTAAAAGTGATGATGTAACTTTTTAAGTTAACAAATATTGAAAGAGATATAAGAACAAATCAAGTTTGGGTCTGATGTTTATTTCAATTGGCATCACACAACTTTCAATATATTTGGACAGGAATGTAACATACTTTTTGGCAATAATGATTTTTTTTTTCTTCTGCTATATGGCTCACGGTAAGGCCTACAAAAATTTTTTGTTTGTATTGCCCCCTTTAAAAAAAAAACTGTTTTTAAAGAAAAAATGTATTAAAGCATTCAAAACTGAGAAATATTAGCTCAAAGAGGGGGTAAACAAAAACAAAACAAAAATTTCTGACCGACCGACCCACGTTTTGGCACCTAAATGGCAATACAACATCTTTTTTGTTAGGCCTTATGTGTGTGTTTGTTAGTCACCTGTTTTTCATGCCAAATAATGTTAATATCTGTCATGTCAAGGAGCTTAAATCTTGTGGTTGATTCAGTATTGTTATAATTGCTTTAATTATTATCTTTCAAAGACTATAGTAAGTACTGTTTGCACAAAGAATAGTCACAATGCTGGCGGGCTGGCATTCACTGCACTGCACCAAAGTAGACAAGCAGCATTAGAATATGCACAATGTTTATTCTTTATTTCTTTTTTCTCTCTTTTCTTTTTGACAAATATAAAATATTAATGACTTGTTGCAATGGCTGTTTCTGCTTACAGTAAAAGCTTAAACATTTGAAAGAATTCATTGATTTTAAAATGTTGAGGAAAGACTTTTGGATAAATGCTTAATATTGTGATTCATATATATATTTTTGAAAATAATTAACTTGCTGAATAGGCAGTTTTCTAAATCTAAATTTAAAATTAAGAAGTTTTTAGAAATGGCCTTCTTTCATACTTTCCCCATACTGTATCTCCAGCCAAGGCTAGCGCTAAATGCACACAATTGTCTTTATTTACTTTATTTGATTTATTGTTCATTTTGCTGTATTCACACTTTTTTCACCCTTGAACAAAATTCTTGTGCGTTTCAAAACTATATTTCTTCATTTTTACCCCATACTTCCCCTTCCTTGTCTCTCTCTCTCTCTCTTTCTTTTTCTTTCTTTCTTCTTTTTTTTCTCTCTTTTTCTCTCTCTCTCTCTCTTTCTTGCTTTCTCAAATCCTGCTACTTTCTCCTTCGTGTGACACAGCCCAAATATGTGCACAATCGTTCTATGTCCCTCTCAGAATCGGAGCTTCAATATTGGCAGAAGGTATAGAAGGCATATGTTGCATTATGTTCCCCATTGATAGCCCCACCCTCATTGACCTGTTACCATGGCAATCACCCTGCTAAGCCACTCCCTTGTACTTGTTTGCTTGAAATATATTGTTTGATTTCTGACATCATCTTGTCATTACTAATATGTACATCTAAATTAAAACAAATTGAAATTATAGAAAGTGTTTTAATTTTAACAATTCAATTGATTGAAATACACTTAAAGGTTTATATAAAATACAGTTTATTGATATTGTTCTGAGTAAAACAAAAGTCATTGTTTGGCTGAAAAGCCTTCATGTACTTCAAAGAATGATAATGCCTGAGAAGACATTCTTACATAAAAAACCAAAACCTTCAATCATTTACGTATGGATGAAACATACCAGTATTTTGTTTAATATCAGATGATTTGGTGAAGAAATGATTAACTGTCAATCTCAATAAACTTATAAGGATCATTACAATATCCGTTATTAATACGGTATATGGTTACAAAGTCATCTCATTAAGGATGTTTATTCTCAGAACTTTCAGAAAGGTCCCAGTTTATGTATATCTATGAATTCTAATGGAATTATGATTAACAATCCAAGCATAAGAATAACAACCACTTTTTAAATATATATAATAGATAGTGATGGAATTCTGGTAAAAGATGATGCTATGAATATATTGATCATTTTAAATTAATTTAGAATGATAAGGAAATTAAAGTTGATGTGGTAGCAGGTTATCATGATGCATCTTCCCATGGTTATATCCTTCCCTACCTACCCCTGTGGTATATCCAGTCATACTATCTATCTATCTATCTATCTCTCGTTGCATGTTTCTGTGCAGACTTGTAATTGCATGACTGTCTAGTCAACTGTGTTCATTCTGTCACTAGTATAACACACAGATAAACCAATCACGATGCTTCTCATAAGATTCATAAGAAGTTTTGTGGATGGAAAGAAATAATATTGGGACAACAAAAGGAAAGGAAAGGAAAGTGTGATCCCTGAACAAGTGATTTTGGAATGTTTCTTCATAATCATAATGTGAGATTGCTTTTTAGTTCAAAGGGCAGTAGAGTCTTGTTTTATAAAGCAAAGATAATGTCTTGCTAGATTTCTTCAATTCATTCACAATATACTTATTGTATTGGCTACATCAGAACTTCTGGTGACTTCATGTTTGTTTTCAGTTTATTCTGTATCTATTCTTCTATCTGTAGCATTTAGAAATGATTACCGGTATCACTGGTAGACACCCAGTGTATGCAAGGCAAACTATGCATTCTGAGGATAGGCCTTTATTATAGTGATACCTGCTATTAACCCTTTGCCTGTCTTAACCAGGGCCCATTTTAGAAAACTTGTCATTAACAAATGGCAGTTTTTTGGTATAAGCTAGTTGAATCCTTGCTTCCGATCCGTTATCAGCAGATTTGTCACTGATTTTTTTCATTTGTCATTGAAAAATGGCTTCATGAAACGGGTCTCAGGTGTCCCCTGTATTATACCTATGGAAATGAGAAGATTCATTAATCAACAGGTCAACACCACTATCAAGAGAACAATTTCAAAACATATCTGTAGAGGTGTCGTGGATACGTCACCGGACTGTGGATCACAAGGTCCGGGGTTCGAGTCCCACCGCGGCACTAATATCCTTTGGCAACACATTAATCTTCATTTGCCACACTGGTACCTGGCAGGAATTGATTGCTTGAAATGCTAGAGGGCAGTAATGGCAGCCATGCTAAAGCTGAGGATATAATTGCGGAGCGCCAGGAGGGTCAAGTCTGACAGATATGAGCACTATACAGGAACCCACTATTATTTTAAAATACATGAATTTAATTGACCAAAGCTGTCAGGCTAAAGCATTCCAATATGAATCTTCAATAGAGCAATTGTATGGATTGAATGAATACATGTCAATGACTGGAATAAGATAATAATAATGATAATGATAATATTGGATTCTAATATAGCGCACGTATCGACCTTGCAAGGTCCTCAAGGTGCTCCAATGTTAAACGGCTATGCTAGGCTGCCGATTTTGACCTTACAGCATCTTAAGGAATTCCTTCCTACCAGGTACCCATTTAACACCTGGGTGGAGAGTGGCAAATGTAGATCAATGTCTTGCCAAAGGACAATAGTACCAGGACTCGAACCGCAGACCTTGTGATCGACAGTCCCCGGTGACGTATCCACTCATCCACGACACATGTCTCCCACTTATACTAACTTTGCATTACTTTCAATACTGATCTGTCTTTGATATTGATTTTCATGATTTTTTTTTTGTCTGCATCCTTAACCCTTGCCCTGTGTGTGTTTGGGATGCTATTTTTCTTTCTTTCTTTCTTTCTCATTTTGTTGATTTGTAATGTAATTGAAAATATACTGATATATGTAGTTGTTCTACGTGGGTTGAAACCAGTTTCTCTAACTTTATGTTGTTAATGTTACCCCACTCATTATCCACATGTATCTGTGTTTGTATATATTCAGTGTACGAATGCAAGAGAAAACAATGCTCTGCCTACGGGTGTACATCCAATAAATATATATATATATAAATATATAACTTTTGTATAACTAATACATCTTGATATTCTTTGTTAATCCCATTCACAGCATGATGATAGGTCTTGGAATGGTATCCAAGAAATATTAGATTTAATATTGTGCATCATGCTTTGTGGATATATACATGATTAATTGATATAGTGAATTAATAAAAGGAATGAATAAAAATGTCAAAGTATTACGATTCGGACTGCTGGGAACATAATGTAAACGTAGCATAACTACTTAGGAAGTCAAAACAGATTCTCTGCCAGATGCACTTTGAATTCTGTTAGACAATGAGATTGATGAAGGTTGACTTACATGTACATGTATGATGTCTTTAGATGAGTTTATATTGAGTCCTGTATAATTGTTTGCTTTACAGAGTGACGCCGTGTGGGAACCTAGAACACTCAATTTCAAGGTTTTATTTCCTAAATTTTTTTTTTTGTCATCATTTAATCAAAGAAAGAATTTTATCCATCTTTCAGCTTTCTGAGATCACTAAACTGGCATGTTATTCTTCATTCCAGTCTCATCATGATATTTGTACGAGGGTATAGCATGGAGCATCTCATTCATGCATCATTTAGCCATACTTCTCTTCATCTAGTTAGAAGGATTATTTGGGTCTTTCAATACAAAACAACTTTCTTAGAAACAAGTTTCAAAACCTCCAGTAAAATTGCATTAGCTCATTCTTGTCTTTTATAGGTTTTCCACAAAAACACAGAGTTTTGCCTTAGATTAAAATTAGAAATTGGAGTAATTAACCATTAAATTAGCTCTGAAGCTGAAATATGTTTCTCCATTTTTGTTTTCTTGAATGCAAACATACAATTCATGCCTACATTGCTTTATTGTGTGAGTATTTTCTTGTATATGTATAATGTTATCTAAGTGTGCCAACTCATATCCCTCCTAAATGTATTCCACCAAGTTGATTGTATTTACTCCATACTTTTTTCATTTCAAAAGCCCCTCATCTAATCCAAATGTATTTTCTGTTTCCTGGGCCCCATCTCATTAAGAGTTGCGATTAGTCCAAATATTTGTCTTTTCAATCGCAAGTCTGCAGTCTCATATCTCTTATTTACATAGTTACAATTGATATCAATCGCAAATAAGTTGCGATTACTTGTGATTGTTTTTAAGACTGGTCCCTAGTTTATAACCGAAGCATTTATTGGACTGTAGTGTAACAGATCTTTGTGTCATACATACATGTACCTCAACGTAGTCCATTTGACGTTAAGCTTTAAACACAAAACGCAATCAATCAAAAAATGCAATCAATCACAAAAAGCATTCAATCACAAAACGCATTCAATCACAAAATGCAATCAATCATTGAATAATAGGCAATCATTGTTCAGGGATAACCTTCTGACCAACTCAGAAGAAAAACCCCTAGTTCTGCTAGTACTCTGTCTGTAATGTCTTTTGTGTCTACTGTGCACTGTTCTGAATAGTACACTAAAATGGAGTAGCATGGGTATTATAGTAATATAGGAAGAAGGTTAATTCTGGTATTTGGTTTTAATGATTACATTGGTTTTCTTAATTTAGATCAAAACAATGATATGGTAGATTCAATAAATGTTCAACTCATTTAAATTGTGAGAACGAAAATCCTGTCCTTGGTTGACTCAGTTGAGCGTTTTCTTGGATTCATTGGACTTTCTTTGTACCCTGTAATCTTTACACTCCCTGATTAACTTTTCTAGTTTGAATTATTATACACCCCAAACCTGTGTTTCCCTCATTAGGACCCTTTCCTTTCTTTGAGTTCAAAGCATGGTTTGTACCCGTCCCCTCTCTTACTACATGTATGATGAAACATCAAGGTTATTTGAGTTTGGACTTTGGAAGTAAGAACAGGTGTATATAAAGAACTTGGAGAGTAAAGGTGCAATGAATTGGGGAAAAAAAAGCTATTTAGACATATTTTTTACGAGAAGAATGCAGACAACAGCATTCTCGATCGATCAATGCTAGATATGAGTCTAAAGTGACTATTAAAACAGAAACACAGATGCCATTAATTGTCATAAATGTTTAATTCCATAGCGCCTGTATCCCACAATCATTTTTTTTTATCAGTCCTGTACATACCGGTAAACATAAATAAATGGGGTCGGGGGGGGGGCAAGTTTGAAGTTTGTCAAAAGTAATAATTCTTCTCTTTTAGATGGGCTATAATTAATTAGTCCTAGTTTTGACCCTGACTCAATAAGTATATAAAGTCCACAGATTTGATAACACCATTCCATAATGACACCAACATTATTGTTGATTTACAAATTATTTGTTATATTTTCCTTTCATAACCTGATCCAATTTATTTAGTAGGTGTGCTACTGTACAAACATTAACATGATATTCAATGATGTTGACCCTTGGTGTCTCCAAATAGAAAGACTATTAAGTGAAACCAGTTGTGTCTTAATGAATATAATTGAACCATGAATACTATTCCATTGCATTTTCCAAGTGTGATTTCATGAGTAATGTTTTCTTCATCTGAAATTCGATTACGGTACACATTGGTTGTATACTTGTAATCTAAACTCTTTTTCATGCTAATAGACTGTGAATTATATTCTACATAGTCAAAGAAATGTGAATGGTGTGTGGAAAACAGTGAATGCATTCTCCTATTACTAAACAGTGAATGCATTCTCATATAAGTAAACAGCGAACGCATTCTGATATAAGTAAACAGTTAATGCATTCTGCTATCAGTAAACAGTGAGTGCATTCTCATATTAGTAAACAGTGAATGCATTCTGCTATCAGTAAACAGTGAACGCATTCCCATATAACTAAGCAGTGAGCACATTCACCTATTACTAAATGTCCAGATATAAAGTGTCTTTGTTTAGATAATATGAATGAAGTATCCATGTAACTGGGAATGCTTGTACAGTAAAGTGTCTAACTGATTGCATTGTATTTGTCTCCTCGATGATATAGATGTTTTTATTAACAATATATGATCTCTAGCATGTCCAGTTCTTTATATGATTGTATAACAAGACTTTGCTCCTGTGACAATTACTTTTAGGTTAGAACCACATTCCTAACTTCAACCCTGGTCCTAACATTTTACCTGACCCTTATCATAAACATTACCTGACCCTTATCATAAACATTACCTAAACACCATTGCAACCCTACCCCAACCTCATACCTCATCTTGATGAAATGAAGCCTACAGTAATTGTCACTGGAGCGAATGTCACATTACCAATTGATAGACCATCTACTGAAAGCCAGAAGGGTTCAGCTTGTCAATGATGTTATTAAATACCCTCAACAGAAAATAATATAATGATAAGAATGATTCTTTTCACGAGACCTAGATATATACCGCTTCAAACACTCTGGACGATCAACCTACCTCTTGGAGATATTGTCCTTAATAAATATCAAGAAGATGATAATGAGATATTGCTCCATTGTTGTGAATGATGTAGTAATTAGATTTCAGATGATGATATTGAAAGGTGTACTTTCGTTGTTTTAACAAAAGTTATAGAAAGAGGTTTCCTTGGCAAACAGTACAATTAGAAGCCAGTTTGATTTTGTTTGTTTGTCCAGCAGAGAGTAGATTGCCAAGGTTCTTAACCATCCTGTAATTTCAATCAAAGCCATTTATTCTTCCTTTCTCTTTTCTCCTTGTAAAACTGAAAGTCACCTGCAATATTCTTATTAACAAGGTCTACTTTAGTTTTGATATAACATTTTCTTTTTGTTGAATATACTCAGTATTGGTACATTCTATCCACACTCCTGACTATATACAAGACAGATGAACTTTCTGATTATAAACCAATGGTTTTCATTATATGGCTGCTTCCAAAAAGCAATCAAAACATCAGCAGTTCAATTTGTTGTCCGTTTTCCCCCCATATTTATAGGAAATAGAATGACATTTGTCTCCATGTTCTATAGTTATATGGTCAATTCTCTATATTACATGAATATTTCTATTAACTGTATTTGTCTTCTTTCAGCCAATCACAATACTTTATTTGTCTTCTTTCAGCCAATCACAAAGGAGAAGGAGACGGCTGAAGTGAGACCTATTCGATGTGAACCAAGTCCACCCATGTCACCTAGATCTCAACAGCTACAGAAAATGGCTGCAGTTATAACCGCTCAAGCTAGTCAAAATGAACAAAGAAGGTAAACATAATACTTCAACTAAAGGGCAGGTCACATAACTTACCAACTATTGTGTCCTTCTGCAAATAGAGTGACATAGTCTTATCTAAGCTCATAGAAGTGTTGCTAACTTCATGCAATAGGGACTTTTTGATTTGCACGTTTACTAGTGGACTGCAACGTATACAGTCACTTTTAAGCAGGGTTGACGAGGCACGCGGACTGTTGTTTGTTACCTTTTCGATTGTACACGATGTCGACGCTTGCACAGTGAGCGCGAAATTCGATCGAATAGCTAAAGATCCAGCACCAAATTAGGGACATGGAACTGTTCTAAAAAATTATGCTGCAACAGATTGGCGATGCATAAATATAATGTGTTCATTTCCTGTTTTATTCTGCAACAATGTTGATTTAAGGGAAATTACAGACATGATAATGTGTTAATTTAAGAGAATACACGCTGCCACCACTCTCCGGTTTTAGAATTAGGTCAATCGGGTCCATTTTGCGACTTCAATGTGCTGTTTCGTGCCTACATAAGATTGCTTACGAACATGTACCATGACAGTTTGCGAAAGACGGCAAAACAAGGGCGAACGCGTTTAAACAAGTGTTAAAATGCATGAAGATTGATTGTTGAAGTTGTTTTTAATATCATGTATTGCTTTTAGCAGAAACTCAATGGAGAGTAATAGTACGCCTAGCCCTCATAGCAGTGCTAACAGTTCACAAGACTCACTCAATAAGAACTTGAAGAAGAAAGAAGCATCTGGTATCAAGGGATCTCTTGGGAGGATCTTTGGAAAGAAAGAGAAACCTGGCAGAAGAGGAAGAGAACATCCTGATAAAGGTAGGTCAAACCATGACCTAGGTCAAAGGTCATGTTATGGTCAAGTTTAAGAAGGAATATCTGGTTGACAATTCAGATCTACATGCCATGTTCCTTAATTCAATTGTCATTCAATCATTACCACCATCTTCACTACCATTATCATTATTATCTCTATCATCTTCACTACCACCATCATATCATTGTCATTATCACTACTATCATTATCAAAATCATCACCATCATCAACATCATTAGCTTCACTACCATCACCATCATCATCACTGTCACCACCATCATCATCACCATCACCATCACCATCATCTTCACCGTCACCACCACCACCTTCATCATCACCATCATCATCATACTATCATCATCATACTATCATCATCATACTATCATCATCATACTATCATCATTATACCACCATCATTTTAAAATCCATTTCTTTCAAATAAATTTGTTGTTGTTGTAATGAGTAAATGTTTCTCATGAATATAACAAGATTTCAGATCATGTTTTCTTCCTCACTTTTAAGTTATAAATTCCATCGCTTTCCTTCACTCTGCACTAATCAACCTGTCCCGTAGGTAGACCTACAGCTCATATAATTACATGTATTAGTCATAGTTCATAGTTGCACTGGATAACACTAGCTCTTTAACATGTCTGCTAAATGTACCCAAATGAATGATCTCTGAAATGTTAGACTAGATTGACTGAGTGGATAGGTGACACTGGTTAAAGTCTGATTTATCAGGAAACCCTATTGTACTGAAGGGGTGTAGAAAAAAATACTTTTAAAGCCCCACTGCACTACTTATAGCTATTTTTGCCCTCTATATAGCAAACAATGCCTGATTGGTTACCATTGGTCTCCATTGGTCTCCATGATCCTCTTTTTCTTAGCCAAAATAGTGCAGACGGGCTTTAATGCTAAGATCTCTCTTTAACAATGTAATCTGGACTTTTATTCATCACTTTGAATTAAGGTTTTAGTATTGATTTTCTTTCTTTCCCTTCAAACCCCTTATCCTAATATATTCTTCATTAGCATTGCTTATATGGAACCTCTATCAAGGTATATCTAGCTTGCACCCTATCTACTAACATGACTGTGTTCATACAAATCAATTAGAACGTTTCCCTGACTAGGTGTGCTAACATGACTGTGTTCATACAAATCAATTACAACGTTTCCCTGACTAGGTGTGCTAACATGACTTTGTTCATAGAAGTTCATTACAATGTTTCCTTACTAGGTTTGCTAACAAGACAGTGTTCATACAAATCAAGTAGAACGTTCAGACTTCATTTGCTAACACATCTGTGTTCATACAAATAAATTAGATCATTTCCCTGACTAGGAGTGCTAACACGACTGTGTTCAGAAATCAATAAGAATGTTTCCTGACTAGTTTTGCTCACATTACTGAGTTCATATAAATCCATTAGAACGTTTCATGACTATAGGTAAACATGACTGTGTTCATACAAATCCATTGGAACGTTTCCCTGACTAAGTTTGCTAACATAACTGTTATTTCATTTGATAAGATTTTCCTAAAACACTGTAAATAGGGCCTACCGGTATGTATACATGTAGTTTGATACAAGTTCATTGTAATATCTTTTAACTATCCATATTCTTCTTGGCTAGGACACTTGACAAGCTTGGTATGGACATCTATTATATTTCATGGGTCTAAAACATGTCTGTAAATAGCATACTCTTGTGTACTACACTTCATACAACCCATTAAATATGTTTTTATTTTGATAAAAGACACAATTTCTAAGCGTCATCATTGTGAGGAAGTTATTGCCTTCTTTTATTAAATCCCTTTAGATGTAGGTTTAAACATTGTCTGTGAAGTCAGTTCATGTAATGGATAGTGAATGCCTGGTTTGCAGTTTAAATTATTTCATTTATTTCTTTATTATTTGTTTCACCTTTTCATTCATATTTATAGAAGAGTGAAAATGTTTGTTTTGAAAGGTTTAATTTAGATCTCATACTTATCAAATGAAAGTACATTTACACTGTTTTGAGATCACCCAGGGCAGGTGAACTCATCTATGATAAAAGCATGACAAAGTGAGGACATTCAATAGCAAAATATGGGCCATATATGATTCATTTGAATCGTACTTCATTCAACTGGGTTTAAAATCATTTTGCCTGTGCAAAGATTTTGACTGCATGATGTTATTTATGTGTTTATTTGATCTTATTTTTGAAGGGTTTGCAGTGATTTGAAAACAGTTTTCATTTCTCATGGTAGAACAATTTAGATCTGCTGCTTTCCAATCAGAAGCAAGGATTTCACTAGCTTTGTAATCACACCATTTTTTTTTTT